>OX387256.1:2735593-2748093 GCA_947562095.1 Branchellion lobata | reverse complement strand
TAGTATTCAGGGTGTTGGTCTAAAAGTCGTAAACCAGTCTCTTTGTTTTTTTTGTTTTTTTAATAATTTTTTTTTGAAATTTATAAATTTGATTAATAAATCAATTCATAAGTTTCTTTGTTACCCCAATAAGAGGATATTACAATGATATTGATGCTAATCTCTCTATTCAAGCAACAACACGACTTTCGTATTCACATAAGTGGCCTGCTCGTCCAACAAGCCGATACAATATCACCTAATTTTTAAATCTGATTTGTAGATCCCTTCCTAGTTTTGAAGTTAATTTCAAATTTTATACTGTTTGTGAAGTTAGTTTGCGAATATTGGATTTGTATTTTTTTAAATTGTGAATTAAATCAAAAAAGTCAACAAGTGCAACTTTCTGGCTTCGCTTCTGCAGGTGTTTTTGCACCAGAACACAGTGGCGAAGGTTCGTTTGGTAAAGTCGAAGAAGAAGATAAGCGAAGAGTTTTCGTTAATATTCGACGAAGAGCTGCAACAGTGGTTGATGGAGGAGATGAGGCTAAACAAGGAAAAACCTCTGTCGCTTTCTCAGAAGCTCTTCTGGAAGGCTCCAAGCGAAGCAGGCGCTCACGACCCCAGAGGCAGTCCAGCGTACGTAAAGGATTACGTCGACACGTTCTTGAGCAGTCACAGCAAGGAGCCGCTGCTGACACACAAGCCTCACCCCAACATCGTGGATGAGTTGAGAGGCGAGTGTGAGGCTGTGGGGGAGAGCAAGGGCGAGAACGATGGTGACGCAGCCAAGGGGGGGGTAGACGACGACTCAGAGTCAGAGGAAAGTGTTCCTGGAAAGTTTGAGGCCATCCATATATCCGAAGAGTACAGCATTCCCCATGATGCTAGTCTCCTGCAATAAACTTCACCCCCTATTTTGTGTTATTGCCAATGCTATGACTAGTATTGGTATATTATTAGCAGTGGTGGTCTATTAATAAAATCGGTAGTCTATTAATAACATCGGTGGTCTATTAATAACATCGGTGGTCTATTAATAACATCGGTGGTCTATTAATAAAATCGGTGGTCTATTTATAACATTGGTGGTCTATTTATAACATCGGTGGTCTATTTATAACATCGGTGGTCTATTAATAAAATCGGTGGTCTATTTATAACATCGGTGGTCTATTTATAACATCGGTGGTCTATTTATAACATCGGTGGTCTATTTATAACATCGGTGGCTTCTCAACATTGGGGCGTTATGATTAGCAGGGGTGGCTCATTCTTAATGCATCAGCGAATTATTGAAACTCTCCGTTGAATATTTCATGAGGTGTTGGCTTTTTTTGTGTAGCGTCTAAAAAAATTCTTACGAAATCAGTACTATTAATATTACTGTTAGTATTCTTATTGGTATTATTATTCATAATAATAATAATAACAATAATAATAATAATAATAGTAATAATAATAATAATAATAATAATAATAATAATAATAATAATAATAATAATAATAATAATAATAATAATAATAATAATAATAATAATAATAATAATAATAATAATAATAATAATAATAATAATAATAATAGTAATAATATTAATAATAATAATAATAATAATAATAATAATAATAATAATAATAATAATAATAATAATAATAATAATAATAATAATAATAATAATAATATAAATAATAATAATAATAATAATAATAATAATAATAATAATAATAATAATAATAATAATAATAATAATAATAGTTATAATTATTACTGCACTCTAGTTAGGAGTTGACATTTTGAGCTTTGTTATCTGTTTATTTTTAACACTTGCTTAAAAGATGGTACAAAGTTATGAGGGAAATCGTTGACAACTTTTTCAAAGTAAGAGATTGCTGCCATCTTTCGGTTCAATTTAATAACCTTTGTCTATGCTTGTTTTCAAGTAACCGTTTGCTGAACATTGTTATTAATTAAAATTTTGTTAGTACGGTTGTTAATTAACCATTTGTTAATACATGTTACAAAGTAAGGGTTTGTTGAAGGCGTTGAATTGGCGGTTGCAGTGGTAGCGAAGCTTGCAATGTTTGACTCTACCAAATCATTGAGCGATCGATAAAATCCGCTTTGTCGTCTCAGGCTGCTTCTGAATCAGCTCCACCTGTTGGCGTCTTTTTAAACGCCATATTGAACTTTCACTAACGTTTTAGCCATTTTTTAAATCAACTTTTGAAGCGATAAGTTCTCGTTTGGTAAAGAGAGTTGAGATTATCTAGGATAATTCTTCTTAGCTCTTCTCTCCGCTAGATAAATTTGTTTCTACTTTCAATACAAAATTTCATTTCATTTATCATTCCCGATAGGTTTAATTATTGTAACGAAGCTTGTTATATCTAATAATTTATCTCAAAGTATACATACGGAAACCTTAAAAGAATGCTACCACCTAATAGATGATAATATTAATTAGCCGACTATCTTTAATATATGTTAATTTTAAATAATCATAGCCCTAATTAGATGGTATTCTTACTATAAAATAACCCCCTTTGAAATTACCGTTAGCATTTTGAATTTTAACTTAACTTTTAATCATTAATTTTCCACTTTCGCAACAACTGCCGTGACTTTCAATATTAAATGTTGATAACTTCACCACTACCTTTTAATAAAGACCACTTGAACTTCCCATTCAATGTCATCCATCCCAACGTCGATTTTACATCACACTATGTTTGATATGGTTAGTTAAGGTATTGTAAAGTATTTTTGTGTGTAGTTAATTTTCCTTAAAATGTTTAAAAAACACGCATATTACAATAACAAAATTGAAATAATTGATTTTTTGAATTTCAAAAATTGATTTTGAGTATGTTTCAAGCCTTTTCTTCGATAAATTATTTATGTCTCCGTTGCTTACTTGAACCTCTCAAACAATTAAATACAGACCCCTTTGGTTAAACGTATTCTAGTTAAGGGTTAAACAAATTTATTTCCGCTAATCATCTTTAAGCTGAATTCCCTCTAATGTGAATATCAATATCGATTAATTTTTTCTTGAATTCTTATTCTATACTTTAGGACATTAAATAAAAACCGAGATTTAAAAAAAAATGATTTTATCTTTGTTTATAACAGTAATTTCATTTCGATCATTTCAAGTAATTTGTCAATTTTTTAAAACTTAAATTTTAATGTGAGGTTTTATTGAAATTAATTTTAACAAAATAAATTCTTACTCTCATCTCTTCTTATTTTTTTATTATTTCACTCTCCCAACACAATAAAGGTTTTATGAATCATATTGCTGAAGGTTGCAATCAATATAAGGTGTTAGCATTAAATAAGATCCCTTATACTCGCAATTTTTATAAAAATTATTACGCTATTCAGTGTGGTACGCCACGGAATTGACAACAAGAAACAGTTCACTTAAACATAAAAACCGGGCTTCTTACTAGATTTTATTAGATAAGAAAAGATGAATTTTTTCGATTTTAATGAGCTGAGTGAAAAAAGTAACTAAAACGAAAAATATTTAAAAAAATTCATATACACTTTTTTTTCAATAATTACTAATTAAAAGTGGATTAATTTTTTTTCAAAAGGGTACAATTAGATTTATTGTAAGCTACCTATCACGGGTAGCATGGATGCAGTCAAAAGTAATAACAATTATCTAACCGAAGCAAGATGTAAAATGATAAGCAGTAAACTCATCTATGAAATTTAATTAAAAAATTACTCATCAAATCAGATCATATCATCTAATCCAATCAAAGCATCACATATTTTCCTAGTTATACAAAAATCATCATTTGATTTCATTATACAAGTAAGGCCAATAATTTTTATAACCTAAAAAGTTAAATTAACTTTTAGTGGAATTGAAAAAAGTGAATTTAACTGACTTATTATCTTTTGCTGGTGTTGCCATTTTTAATTAACAAAGAAAGTTGTTAATTTTCAATTAAACCTCTATAATTTGTTTATTTAGTTGAATTAATTTAACTTATCAAACAAAAAGATTCGAAAATTTTTGAAGTTATTTCTTTATTCTTCATCTGTTTAAAAGCAATCGATGATGGATTCCAAAAGTGCTTCAAAATCCTTCGGTAAGTTTATTTGTCAGTACGTGTAAATTGCATCATTCACAAATGAGAAATGATTTTGACTTTTTCAGTTTTCTTGATTTTCAGTCTGTGCGATCGTTCACTGCAGCTGCTAAACCACATCAATTACTTTCTAGGGTTGCCAACAATCCACAAGGGGATGGACTGGCTGCGGGAGGATATTTTGCGGCTGATTGATTTGTACAGGGAACGTCCATGTTTGTGGGACAACGACCATTTTAACCGACGTAACAAAGGTGTCAAAGATGCCTGCTGGAATGAGATCACAGAAGCTCTACAGGTTCCAACCATCTCCAAGCTATGACTCCCTAGCAATCCTTGTCATTCACTCGTTCTAGAAGTCATTCATCAACATCTTTTCCATTAAGTCAAATGTTTTTTCAAGCCTCTGCAATAATGGTGAGCACATATTCGCACACTCATACAACCTTTCAGATTGACCGAACAGAGATTGAACGCAAGATCAAAACACTTTCTACACAGTTTTTTAGAGAATACAAAAGAAAAATCAAGGTTGGTTTTTACAGCTTCAGAATAAAAAGCAAAATATGAATTAAAATAAAATCAATTAAAACTTCTCACTACTTTAATTTTTTCATTCATATAGCGCAATTTCATTTGCTACATAAGAGGTCTTTGTATTACCTTATTGTTCGAACACCACCCTCCAGATGGAATCGATGCCAGGTTGTGACCAGGAGTTCAAGTCCAAGTGGTTTGCCTTTGAGCCTCTGAGCTTTTTGAGCAGACGAGTGAAAGACAAGTCATCCTACTATTACTGTGCCTCGGAGGTAGGTGTACTCTTTGTGCAAGCTTCCATCAATTTATTTGAAGTTTAATCCAACTCAATGTATTCTGTCTCAGTTCATAATCATCAGCATTGCAGGTTATATAATTAATTAATTAATTATCTAATTATTTTTCTATATCAACTCAATATGCACCTACACATGACCTTGAAAGCCTGAAGTTAGTATTACTACAATTATAGATATAAATTGGATTGTATCGTATTGTTTCCCATTCTTTCCTGTTTCATAGCATTAGCTTTGTGGCAGTCAAGAGTGCACAATGAAGATTAATCAATAAACTGGCATTAAATTAACTTTTACTGATAATTGTCAAGAAGGGATGGTACAACGGTTGTCAACAACAAAATATATTCATTCGCAAACTTATAATAAATGAAAAGTTGATCGCCTCATAATTAATTAAGAGCAGACGACTGTTAGAACCGGTATATAAGGGTGCAACATTCTAGAACAATAGGATGCGTAACCTCTTTCTCATAGTTCGATTTCGTTGTGGTGATATCGCTATTATAATGAAGAACATCATTTATTCTTTTATCTATGTATACAATACAATACAATACAATACAAAAACGAATATTATTATAGTGGCATTAACCCCGTAGAGTTTCGAGGCCACAATTGTATACACACAATAAAATACAAATATTATCCAAGTGGCATTTAGAGTTTGGAGGAGGCAATGGTCTTTTTGAAGATCGTATAGTGTTGTATTTCATAGTATTCTTTTGTATAGTTGACTCAAAGGCATCTCTCCCCTGAAGGAGGTGGACATGGCAACGTCGGGTGAAGACACACTGGCTGAGGTGATGCGGATGAGTCAGATGAACGGGTACAACCACCACAATGACTTTGACTACGACCACCACCACCAACAACAACTTCACCACTTTCAAGACCAGGGTATGGCCAACACATCACATAAAAGAAAATCCGCCGACGCTTTCGGTGGCGATCTTGATAATGATGTCCATTACGGCATGAACAATGTTGAAGATGACGAAAACGACTCAGCCAACAACAACAATTTTGACATCCACAACCCTCTTAACAACAACAATAACAACAACAGCAGCAATGACATAAGCCATATCTTGGTGGGAGAGGAGGAGGATGATATCTCCATTAATATTGCGCACGATATCAATAATAATAATAATAATAATAATAACAATAATAATAATAATAATTGTAATAATATAAATCTTAATAATATAAATAATAGAAAAATGGATAATCCGATCCACTCCTCGTACAAACACAACAAAGACAAAATGCCAAAAATAAAATTCAACACAGCCAATTACACCTCGCCCAACAACGCCTGCATCAACAATAGTCGCAACACAAACAGCCAAGTCCTGAAAGACGAGTATAGCATTTATGGAGAATTCGTGGCTTGTAAATTACGTAACCTGCCATCTCTGCTTTCAAGGTGTCGTCTGCAAAGATGCATTTCCGAGGCCATATATAAAGCCGAAATGAGTAGTTTAACTGAAAACTCGGATGCTGACGACCACGAGGCATTAAATAATGGCGAAACTAAAATTTTCAATGATGTTCAAAATGGTTGCAGCAATTTTGCTAATGATTTTAAAGACGATGTCGAATTGCTGGATCCGAGAAAGAGCAACTTCGAAAAGTTTGTCGCCAAAGAAAGCAACTGTTCTTCTGAAATTTTATTTTCTGACCAGTCGAAAATGCATGATCTCGACCAGCGGCCGTGCAAACAAGAAATAGAGTGAAGTAAATAATTTAAATAAGTAGAAATTGCTGGTGGATTGATATGTTTGATAGGAGATTTGAGAATTTTAACATATTTTGAAGAAAATTACGTGTGTATATTCTCGTTTTATCTTTTTACAAGATTGGTATTTGAAGTGTGTGATGGCGTGGCTTTATAGCCATGGAATTTTGAATTGATTTTGATTTTTAGTGGTTTTGTATTTGGAACAACAAAATATATTTTGACATTTCAATTAAATATATATTTGAAATTCGAGTTTTTCATGAATTCAAAATCAAAATCTACTATTTGTCTACTTATACGGATGAAGCTTCAATCGTTGATCCCTGTGTGGTCATGTTATATATAAATATATATATCTTTAAAAACTCCGGTTTTACACAATTTTTTTAAAGATTATCGAGTTTTTATAATAAATTTTCATGAGTTAATTTTGAACTAATATTTATTAATAGGCGCCTCACAATTAATGTCACTTCTCGATAAACTAGTTCTTGGTTTCGAGAAATTTTACTCATTAAAAAAAATTATGTTTTGAAACATAAAATAATAAGTATTTTAGAATTCAAGGTTTTAGAAATGACGAATGATAGTTCAGAGCCGGCGGAGGGTTTTAGAGTTCCGGTGAAGTTAAAGAGTGGTGACTGGCACTATGCAGAGATTTTGAGCAAAAAAGAAACTCCAGGATCTACTCTGTACTATGTGCATTTTGAAGATTTCAATAAGCGTTTAGATGATTGGGTTACTGTGGAGAAGATGGATTTAACAAAAATGGAACTTGTCAAGAAAGACTTGAAACCACCATTGAAAGCAGGTTCTAGGCAATCTTCACCTGAACGTGAACTTAATGGAAGTCAGAAGAAAGTTCCAATGGTAGGTCGCAAACGAAAAATAAATGAGGATGACCCTATGCTGTCAGCCTTTCAAGTGGAAATGCCACGGCCCCAGTCAACACCTTCAATTAAGCTAGAGTCTTCTTCACAGTTGACAGAAAATTCAGAACAAAAAGAGCAGTTACCACGACAGACAGGTAGCATGGTTGCACACCATGATGACATTGTCACTCGCATGAAGAACATTGAGTTAATTGAAATTGGTCGACATCGCATCAAACCATGGTATTTTTCACCTTATCCTCAGGAGATGATAAATCTACCAGTGATTTACATTTGTGAGTATTGCCTCAAGTTCATAAAAAGTCCCAAGTGTCTTGAACGCCATCTCAAAAAATGCCTCATGAATTATCCCCCGGGCAATGAAATTTATCGCAAAGCAAATATTTCTTTTTTTGAAATTGATGGTCGTAAAAACAAGGCTTATGCTCAAAATCTCTGCTTGCTGGCCAAACTCTTCTTAGACCACAAAACTCTCTACTATGACACCGATCCATTCCTGTTTTACATAATGTGTGAACTTGACCACATGGGTTATCATATTGTAGGTTACTTCTCTAAAGAAAAGGAATCAACAGAAGATTACAATGTGGCCTGCATTCTCACCCTGCCTCCATACCAAAGGAAGGGGTATGGGAAATTATTGATAGAATTTAGTTATGAGCTATCGAAACTTGAGACCAAGACAGGCTCTCCTGAGAAGCCTCTTTCTGACTTGGGACTGTTATCCTACCGTTCCTACTGGTCACACACAATTATGGAAATTCTTTTGAACCTCAAGCCAACTGAAACCTCAGAGCAACCTCTCATCACCATCAATGAAATCTCAGAGATGACGAGCATAAAGAAGGAGGACGTCATTTCGACGCTGCAGCACCTCAACCTCATAAACTACTACAAGGGTCAGTACATCGTCACCATAACCACAGAGGCACTGGAGGCTCACTCCAAGGCTGCCAGGAAAAGGAGCATCCGGATCGACAACAAACTTCTTCATTGGCAGCCCAAGGACTGGGCCAAACGGGGAAAGTGGTGATGGACTGTTCACAATCAAAAAATTTAACCATCTTTCAAAATATTTTATTTCTGTTTCATTATTTTTTAATAAAAATAATTTTTTTTTTTTGAGTTTATAGATTTGTGTAAAGTTTTATGCCGTATGATCTTTCTGCTAATTAAAAAAATACATAAATAAATTCTAAAACAATTTTCAAAGCTAAAATGGGATAAGTTCAACTCAAACAAGGTTGAGAATGCATTTTTTGTTCTTAAAAACCCCACGAGGGTCGTTTGAAGAAATGTTAAAAACAAACGCAAACTTTTACTTCAGTTAAAATAGGAAAACGATGAAAAGGCACTTTTTAAAATAAGAATATTGAAATCGAGGATCTTATTCACCGCATTGAGGTTTCATTGCCGCTACTTAGTCAAATCTTTGGTCTCTTGCTTCCACCACAACCACCATCGGCCAGATGGGCTCTCTTGGGTAAGCTTTCTCCAGAACTTGACACAACTGCTTGTACCAGTGGTCAAGGAGTATGAACCACACAAAAATTGGGTTCAATAATAAAAAAAGTGTATTATAAATTTTATGATTTAATGATATAAGTTATATAGAAGTTATCAATTTTATGATTAAATGATATGGTATCAATTTTATTATTAAATGATATAGTATCAATTTTATTATTAAATGATATGGTATCAATTTTATGATTAAATGATATGTTATCAATTTTATGATTAAATGATATGTTATCAATTTTATGATTAAATGATATGGTATCAATTTTATTATTAAATGATATGGTATCGATTTTATGATTAAATGATATGGTATCAATTTTATGATTAAATGATATGGTATCAATTTTATGATTAAATGATATATGTTGTACATAAGTTATCAATTTTATGATTAAATGATATATGTTGTACATAAGTTATCAATTTTACGATTGAATAGTATTACTTATAGATCGATTCGTACAATGAGTATTTAACCTGCTTCCTTGGGGGCCAAAGTAACCAAACCCCTCTGGTCGCCAGTGTAGTTGGGAGTTACATCATTGGTATTGTGAGTATGGTTGCCCGTTGTAGTGATACTGGATAGGCAAGTTTTATGAGTGACAACATGTGGTGGTACTTGAGTCTTTTCACCGTAAGTAGCTGGTGTGGTGGTGTTAGTAATGGCACCGTAAGCTGTTGGTGCGGTCGCAATAACAGCCGATGTCAACGTTGCAGTAGAAGTTTTGGCAGTCCTAGCGAGGATAGTTGCACTAGTATTAGTTGTAGCTGCATCAGTTGCGAAAGAAGATGTGGAAGAAATTCCAAATCGAGGAGAAGAAAAAAATGAGGAAGAAGACAAATAAGTAGAAAGAGATGATAAGTAAGAAGATGATGATGAGAAAAAAGTAGAAGATGATGACGAAGACGTGAAGGAAAATGACGATTCGTTTTGTGCATTCTTCTTCTCCTTCAACATCTCTAGAGTTCTCTTGTACTGGTTCACTATGCTGTCCGTGAAATCTCTTTTGAAAGCCTCACCCCCCGTAGATGCATGAGCCCTGAAAGAGGTGATATTGCTGTGGTTGTTATTGTGGCTGTTGTCGTTGTGGCTTTTGTTGTGGCTGTTGTCGTTGTGGCTTTTGTTGTGGCTGTTGTCGTTGTGGCTTTTGTCGTTGTGGCTTTTGTTGTGGCTGTTGTCGTTGTGGCTTTTGTTGTGGCTGTTGTCGTTGTGGCTTTTGTTGTTGTTGTTGTTGAAAGAGGCTAATGTGTAAAAGTTGTAAATATCCTCCAATTTATCTGCATTCGCGATGTTGACTTTTCCTTTGTCGAGGTTCACAATGGGAATTGGCCTGTGCTTGCTAGCGGATTCTGACTTGGGGTTGTCACATACGGTACTTGTGATTGGAGGGTTGTTGGAAAAGTCACTTGAAGATGTAATGGTTTCAAAAACTAGTGCTGCTGCTGATGATGACGATGATGATGATAATGATGATAATGATAATGATGATGATGATGATATTAATGATGATATTGATGATGATGTTGATGATGATGATGATGATGATGATGATGATGATGATGATGATGATGATGATGATGATGATGATGTTGTTGATGATGACGACGATGACAATGATGGGAGGTTAGATAAGGTCGAATTTGTTACACTTGTTAATTTTATGGCTGGAGTTTCTACGGACCTACTCTTTTCCATGGGAGTTGGACACGGATTAATTTTTGGAAAGAAGGCTGTAGCTAAGTTAGTAGCTGACGTCAATGAAATAGTCGTTGATGGTGTCACCACTATCATGGACGCGTCTCCAATGGAACTCTCTTCTCTTTTTTCCGCCCCTGCAACTCCACTCTCTTCATCGTCGCAATGAATTGAAGCTACTGCGTTTCCGTCTTTTTCACCCCCACTGACATCTTCCTCACCGGTCATTCGATTCTCGCAAGAACCACCTTCCACAACATAACTCTGGATATTGTTTCCACCATCAGTGAAACTTTCATGCTCATTTTTTTCTTCGTTTTTTATTGTATTTGCTTCTTGATTTTTTTCATTTTTCTCTTTTTCATTATTTTCATCTCCCTCTTTTTCATTATCAGCCCCGTTCTTATCAGCATATTTTTCTGAATATTTCTTTCTATTCTCACTCATGCTCGTAACGTCTTCAACACGATCGATATAATGTGAGTTGCAACCAGGGGCATTGTTCATGCCCTGAAAACCTTCGTGCTTTTCAGCAATATTTGAAGATTGATAAAAAATTTTAAGTTTTTCAATTTCGTCTTTCAAAGATGTCACTTTCGCCTCAAAATCCGTATTAGCACGCTCAGTTTCTGACAATTTTAACTGTTGAATTTTTATTTTATTTTCATACTCAACCATAACCGCCTTATGTTCCATTTTTTGAAATTCCAATATACTTTTTAAGTCATCATACTCCTTGATTTGCTTGGTTATAACTTTTTCTGCTTCAAGAAATTTACCTTCTAGACTGTTTACTTTGTTTAAATTTTCATGATTTATTTTGGTATATTTTTCATGATTATTTTGAAATTCTTTTATTGTATCCAAGCATTTTTTAACATTATTTTCTCTCTCTTCTAATCTTGTTATCAAAACTTTTTTTTCTTCCTCAGAAAACTTTAGTTCATTTTTCATTGAGTCCAAGTCATGAGCCATCTTTCTGTCATAGTTTGAAAGCATTGACAACTTGTTGAGTTTGGCATTTGAAACATGTAATTTAGCTTCCATAGATTGGTAAATATTCATAGAAACTTCCATCTCTTTTTTCAAATTTTTATTTTCATCACTATATTTTTCATTTATCCTCATAACTTCTTTTACTTCTGATTCAAGTTTAGTAACATTTTTTACCACTTCTTTAAACTTTTCATTCACATTATTGTATTTTGTTTCAAATTCCTTTTTCTGTTTACAAAACATTTCATTTTGGGAAAAATTTTGTTGTAACCTTTTTTCGTACTCACTTTTTGTCCTTTCTAGTGCGAAATTAGCTAATTGAAGACGACAAATTTCATTCCTCAAGTGGTTTATTTCCTGTTCATTTGTTTCAAGCATTATCTTTTGCCTTTTAAGTTTTTCGTCTTTAGAAACACCCGATGTCACATTTTTTGCCAATATCTCATCGATTTTTGAAGCATTTTCATTTTCTAAAATTTTACATCTCATTTTTAGGTCATCCAAATGTTTTTCCAATCCAATCTTTTCTTCTACGAGCTTTTTCCATTTAATTTCATTTTCTTTTTCTCTTTCTTGCTTTAAATTTAATTCTGAAATTATTTCAAATATTTTATGAGGAATATTGAATTGATCAATGTCATATTCCTCAAATTTATCAGTAAGCTCAGTGGCCATAATAGTAAATAGTAAAGTTAATGCAGACGAAAATCTGCATAGAAAAT
>OX387256.1:2723093-2730593 GCA_947562095.1 Branchellion lobata | reverse complement strand
TGTTGGTGGTGGAATGGGTGGGTGGTGGGTGAGTGGGTAAGGGGGTAAAAATTGAAAAAAGGAAGATAAAAAATAATTAGGAAAGTATGAAATGTTGACTTTTTTTGCAGAGTTCAACGATTGCAAGGGTGAGATGGAAAACATGAGAAAAGAACTGAACGAGCTCTTCATGGTCAAAGAGGCCAACAAGGCGCAAAACAACATGATGACCGCTGAGAGCAGAGTCAAACACAAGTGACATTTTGTTGTTGCTGTTGTTGTTGTTACTGTTGTTGTTGTTACTGTTGTTGTTGTTACAATACAATACAATACAATACAAAAACGAATATTATTATAGTGGCATCAACCCCATAGAGTTTCGAGGCCACTGTTGTTACTGTTCTTGTTTTTGTTAATGGTGTTACTGTTGCTGTTGTTGTTACTGTTGTTATTGTTATTGCTGTTGTCGTTGTTGTTGTCGCTGTTTTTTTATAGTCTTTATTGAAGCAAGTCCAGACAAACACTGGAAATGGCACAGAACAGGGTGAACAATCGAAATAATAAAAAAAATTTAATCAACAAAAACTGAATGTTATAAGAACTGTCTGCTGCAAGGAATCAAAAACTGAATACAGAATCAAATTTATGAATCTCAAAATTTAGAATTGAGTCACAGTTTATATTGAATGACTAATGAAGAATGTTTCATCAAATTAACCAAAACTGGAATGTTGAAAGGTTCTAAGAAATTCAAAAGCAGAATTGTCTATTAAATCAAATTAATGAGTCTCAAAAGTTGAGAATTGAATCATATCTTAAAACCACATAATATAACTATTGCAGAGTCATTTCAAGTTATTTCTTCTTTCCTTCTATTTTCCTTCTCAGCCATTTCTCATGTTCACAGGGAAGTTTGTCTGGATACCACAATTCCTTGAAATTCCTTCAAAACCCGCTCATTTTCTTGTTTTTTAAGTTGGCAAACAGTATTCTTGTAGCCGATTGGTTGACGATTTTACACCAATGTCTTTTTCTTTCTCAGCCTTTTCTCTAATTCACAAGTCTGGATACCACAATTTTTTGCAATGCTTTTCAACTCTTGTTTACTTTTTTGTTGAGTAATTTGGCAAACAGTATTTATGTAGGTGCTGGTTGACGATTTCACCGCAATGTCTGTATTCCAAACGAGAAAATGGCGGATTCAGCAATCTTTTAAAAATCTTTTTTAAAGCTTCGTGATCAGCAAAAACTATAACTCTTAGATAAATTAATTTATTTATGACTAATATTTGAAACTTTAAATTTCAAATAGTTAATAAAAATAGTTTAAATAAAGCAAATAAGGTAACGGCATAGATGCTTTCGCGAAACCAGAAACCGAATTAGAAAAAAAAATGTCGGCCACCGGGGATGGTGGGTTATTATGCCCAGACCCGGGATTGAACCGGGGACCTTTAGATCTTCAGTCTAACGCTCTCCCAACTGAGCTATCTAGGCCGACAAGAATAGTCGTCATTATTTGAAGTTGAGTTTTTAAAATCAATTTTGTTTTAACCTTTTTGGCTTCTTTCGTTATGTTTCAAAGAGGTCTTTGATTAGTTTTCAATCAAGTTTGTAGGGAGGTTGGTGAGATTTTCAATTGAATTCCGATCTGATTTTCTGTATTATATAGCGCCTTGTGTTTTTGGAAGCAAAATGACATTCACCAAAGTGAAGAATAAAAGGGAAAAAAAACAGATAAAAATATAATAATATTATTAATCTTCGTTGTATAAAAAAATAAAATACTCACTGCCTTTGATAAATAAACTGAAAGACGTTTAAAAATGCATTATTCTAATCTAATCAAATCTAATCAAATCTAATCAAATCTAATCAAATCTAATCAAATCTAATCAAATCTAATCAAATCTAATCAAATCTAATCAAATCTAATCAAATCTAATCAAATCTAATCAAATCTAATCTAATCAAATCTAATCAAATCTAATCAAATCTAATCAAATCTAATCAAATCTAATCAAATCTAATCAAATCTAATCAAATCTAATCAAAGCTAATCAAATCTAATCAAATCTAATCAAATCTAATCAAATCTAATCAAATCTAATCAAATCAAATCTAATCAAATCTAATCAAATCATTTATATAGCCCTGATTCCACACTGTTCGAGAGCGCTCTGCTACAAATTGTTGAAACAAAAAAGCTTTAAGGGCTTTACGAAATGAAAGTAGAGAGGAAATAGAATAATACTGATAAAATTAGTTAACATTATATTGGATTAGAGTATATTAGGTCGTATAAGATTAGATTATACAAGATTAAATTATATAAGGTTAGCTTATACAAAATTAAATTATATAGGATAAATGATATAATATTAGATTATATAAGATTAGATTATACAAGATTATTTTATACAAGATTAGATTATATAGGATTAGGTTATATAAGATTAGATTATGTAGGATTATATCTTATAAGATTCTATTACAATAGATTAGATTGAATAAGATTAAATCATATAAGATTGGATTATTAAAGATTAGATATTATAAGAATAGATTATATTAAATAAAAAAGGCTCCAACAACGGCAGGAACACAGCGGCGGTCGACACGAGTTTTTTGAAGATGAAGATGGAGGCGATGAAGACGGAGACGAAGTTTTATGTCCTTGAAAACGCCAAGCTGAGGAACAACGTCAGAAACCTGCACAGAGTCAACGTCGAAAAACTCAAATGCCAAGAACGCGTAGAATTTTTGGTTGGCTGCATTTATTTTTTTATGTTTTTTCATATTTTTTGTTTATAGAGTTTTTGTTTGTTTGAAAGTGGTTTGTATATTTGTATATGTTTTCAAAAGATTTTTTTTAGTTTTTAAGAATATTATTTGAAATTTTCAAATAAAAATGTTTAAAAAAAGTTCATTAAAGAAAAAATTAAAGTGTAAAAAAATTAAAATTGAAAAAATTATTTTAAAAATGTTTTTTTTAAAGACGAAACGAGTGAAGGAACAGGCACTGAGTTTCAACCTGACATTTGTGGATATGGAAAGAAAAAGCCACGACATGAAGGTGGTCAGAGTGCAAGGATCACTTTTATTATTCCTTTTCAGTTCATTAAAAACAATTTCGTCATTTTTCATTCTTAAAAATTTATTTTTATTTTATTTTTAATTAATGAATTTTTTTAATTATTTTAAGGAATTAAAAATTAATTTTTCTGTTCCTTTTAATAAATTAAAAAGATTATTTTTCAGTTAATTAAAAATCCTTTCAAGATAGATGGACAATCCATTAAATGACCTCCTAGCAGTAATCCAATATATTTAGTAGCAATATTTTAAGAAAAGATTCTTTAATAAAAGGTTCTTTGTGATATTATGGAAAAATAATTTTCAAAAACAAAAAGAAAGTTTTTAATGAAAATTAAAAATTAAATTTTAAATAGAAATAAAAGAATAAATTTTGATGAAATCTCAAACAATAGTTTTAAAAACTGTTCGGAAAATCATTTTCGAATGATCTTTAAGGCCCCCATTTGGAAATCATTTCAAACAATTTCATTCAACACCCTAGCATGCTTCAAACACCACGGCAGGTTCAACTGAAGGAATTGAACAGCAAAATGGAAGCGATCAGAGTGGAGAGAAACTCCATCGCCAAAAACGCCCTGGAACTCAAGGCTCGTCTTTTAAAAAAATATCCTTCTCTTCATCCATCAACTTATCCACTCATCTATCCACTCATCTATCCATCTGTCTATCCATCTGTCTATCCATCTGTCTATCCATCTGTCTATCCATCTGTCTATCCATCTGTCTATCCATCTGTCTATCCATCTGTCTATCCATCTGTCTATCCATCTGTCTATCCATCTGTCTATCCATCTGTCTATCCATCTGTCTATCCATCTGTCTATCCATCTGTCTATCCATCTGTCTATCCATCTGTCTATCCATCTGTCTATCCATCTGTCTATCCATCTGTCTATCCATCTGTCTATCCATCTGTCTATCCATCTGTCTATCCATCTGTCTATCCATCTGTCTATCCATCTGTCTATCCATCTGTCTATCCATCTGTCTATCCATCTGTCTATCCATCTGTCTATCCATCTGTCTATCCATCTGTCTATCCATCTGTTTATCCATCTGTCTATCCATCTGTCTATCCATCTGTCTATCCATCTGTCTATCCATCTGTCTATCCATCTGTCTATCCATCTGTCTATCCATCTGTTCATCCATCTACACACCCATCTACACACCCATCCATCCATGACTTCCTCCACTCATCTATCAACTTACACATTCATCTATTCATCTATCTTTCTATTCATTGATCCATTCATCTCTTTATTCATCCAATCATTCCTCAATCTATCCAATCATTTCTTTATCTATCTTTTCATCCTCTTATCTATCTCTTCATCCTCTTATCTATCCATTCATCCTCTTATCTATTCATTCATTCTCTTATCTATCCATTCATCCTCTTATCTATCCATTCATCTTCTTATCTATCCATTCATCCCTCCAGTCAGAAGTGTACAACATGAAACAACAGGCCACCCTCATATCTCACCAAGTAGACCAACTTAGGGAACAAACCTCCTATAAAGGTTCCTAACATCCATTCATTAATCCATCTTATAATTCATACATCCAATAATCCATCCATACATCCATTCACTAATCCATCCATGCACTACTCCATCCATTCCTACATCCCTCAATCCATTCTTATATTCCTTAATCCATCCATCAAGCCCTTCATTCCCTTTAATTCCTCTATCCATCCATCCACTAATCCATCCATCCATCCATCAAGCCTTTCATTCCCTCACTAATTCCTCTATCCATCCATCCACTAATCCATCCATCCATCCATCTATTTATGAAGCCATCCATACATTCATCAATACATCCATTCATAAATCCATTCATTCATACATCCAACCATAAATCTAATCATCCATACATCCATCCATAAATCTATTCATCCATATATCCATCCATAAATCCATTCATAAATCTTTCCATTAATCCATCTGTCCATTCATCCATCCGTCCATCAATCCAATAATCCATCCATCCATCCATGCATACTTCCCTGAAACAAACCTTCTTCCTTGCCAACAACGACACCAAACAATCTGTCCAGATGCTGCTCTCTTGAAGGAAAGACACGAGAACCAGCAACTGACCAAGAATGTCGAGAACTACAAGGTGAAAGGTCCATCAGTCGTGTCAATTGAGTAATTAAAAGTTTCATTGGCAATTAAGTCGTCTGTTACATAAGTTAATTAATTACTCAAATTAATTAATAATACTTTTGAATGGATATTCGTGGTAGCTTATTAAGATTCAATTAACTGAAACCTCCACCAATAGAATATTTTTAGACTCAACAGTTCATATAATTCAATCAAATTGGACGAATGACGAAGCTTCAAAAATTATTTCATGATCATTTCAAATGGATTTCAAATACTAATCATTTTTCATATAATTCAGTTATCAACTTTAATCATTCTTTATCGGATGATTAAGAATCGGATGATTAATTTATTTTCAAATCCCATTATTTTTTCATTCAAAGGCTGATTACTTAAATCTCAACTCAAAAAAATTTTAAATTTCACTCAACCACAAAACCTTATCAACCACAAAACCTAATCAACCACAAAACCTTATCAACCACAAAGCTTAATCAACCACAAAGCTTAATCAACCACAAAGCATAATCAATCACAAAGCTTAACTCGAAACGCAGGAGCAATCGATGAAGCTACGGGACCATTGTAAGGAACTCGAAAACCTTTTGAAGCTGAAGGAACGGGAGAACGGCAAACTGCGCAGTGAAATCAAAAAGGCCTGGGACGAAAAAAACGCTACAAAGCGGGCCAAGAAGAAGGTGGGAGGAGTGCTGGATGTTTTGGGTAGTGGCTGTTTGATTGGATGGTTCGAAGTTGAATAATTGGTCTATTGACTTTTCAATTGGAGCCATAATGATAAATAAATGAATGAGTCAACGAGTGGAGGAACACCAACCACCATCACATAACCAACCACCATCACATAACCAACCACCATCACATAACCAACCACCATCACATAACCAACCACCATCACATAACCAACCACCATCACATAACCAACCACCATCACATAACCAACCACCATCACATAACCAACTACCATTACATAACCAACCACCATCACATAACCAACTACCATCACATAACCAACCACCATCACATAACCAACCACCATCACATAACCAACCACCATCACATAACCAACCACCATCACATAACCAACCACCATCACATAACCAACCACCATCACATAACCAATCACCATCACATAACCAACCACCATCACATAACCAACCACCGTCACATAACCAACCACCATCACATAACCAACCACCATCACATAACCAACCACCATCACATAACCAACCACCATCACATAACCAACCACCATCACATAACCAACCACCATCACATAACCAACCACCATCACATAACCAACCACCATCACATAACCAACCACCATCACATAACCAACCACCATCACATAACCAACCACTATCTTGTTAACCATACGCCATTGCATCAATAACCACCATGTCACCACCAACCACAACTCTCTCCCCAAAAACCATCAAGCCACCACCACCTAGCCATCACCACCACAACCAAACCACAGCCACCACTACCACCGCCACCACCCCCACCAACACCACCATCACAAAACCAAAGCTACCATCACCACCACCAAGCCACCATCACTAAGCTACAGCCACCACCACCACCACCACCACCACCACCAAGTTACTGCCACTACCACCACCACCAAGCCACAGCCACCACCACCACCAAGCCACAGCCACCATCACCACTAAGCCAGCACCACCACCACTACCAAGCTACAGCGACCACCACCACAACTGCCGATTGACAGATAATGAGTGAGAACAACATCGTAACGAGCCAGTTGATCCGCAGGAATGATGAAATGACACTGCTGTATGAGAAGATTAAACTCTTTGACGATAACCTCAACAGGGGTAGGTGGGAGGAGGGAGGGAGTGGGTAGGGGTGAATAGGGGGGGGGGGGGAGGAAGAAAGGGTTGGGTGAAGGGAAGGAAGGGGGGAAAGGAGGGGGAGGGAGGAAGGAAGGTGGGAAGGAAGGGGGGAGGAAGGAAGGGGGAAGGGGGAGAAAGAAGGAGTAAGTGAAGAGGAAAGAAAAAAGTCGGTGGGGAGGAAGGAAGGGGTGAATGGGTGGAAGGAAAGGGTTGGTGGGTGGAAGGAAGGGGTGGGTGGGTGGAAGGAAGGGGTGGGTGGGTGGAAGGAAGGGGTGGGTGGGTGGAAGGAAGGGGTGGGTGGGTGGAAGGAAGGGGTGGGTGGGTGGAAGGAAGGGGTGGGTGGGTGGAAGGAAGGGGTGGGTGGGTGGAAGAAAAGGGTGGGTGGGTGGAAGGAAGGGGTGGGTGGGTGGAAGGAAGGGGTG
>OX387256.1:2698093-2720593 GCA_947562095.1 Branchellion lobata | reverse complement strand
AAAACGACAAAATTTTCTTCCAGGGTAGCGACCCTAGTCAGTACGAGATGATTTTGAAGATGCAGTGGCTGCAACGAAGGCTGATAGCCAAGACGGAGATGGTGATTCAGAAGGAGAAGGTCATTACTGAGAAGGACCTCTTATTCGCAGAGATCAAGAAGACCATGGCCAGGCAGTCAGGTCCTGAGACCCTGGAAGAACTCAGCTACACCAGGACTTGCCTCAATAAGGCCAACTACCGAATCAAGGTGGTCTTTGGTAAAGATTCTTTGGGGCCTTTTTAGGCTGTTTTTTCAGAGGTTTTGTGAGCAGGATTCGTGGAAGGTTTTGGGGTTTTTAGTATACTAGAATTTGAAAAAAAAATTGAGACTTCTAAAAACCACCAAAAACACTTCCAACCAACCACCACAAAGCAATCAGCAACCACCACCAAGGCACTGCAAGCCGAGGTGAAGATGTACAAAGACATGTACGACCGCAGTAGGGAGAAGGCGCTGAAGGAAAGCAACGCCCTCAAGGAAAAGTACCTCAAACTGAAGAGACAGAAGGAGTGAGTGCGGGAGAGTATGATTTGGATGATCTATAAATCCTTCAATTCTAATCTAATCTTTGATACTCCAAATCATTTGTATAGCGCTGATTATTGTTTAAAAGCGCTGTCAGGAAAGGTTTGAAGAACGAACGTTTGAAGAGCCTGAAGTTGGATTATGAATGATATCAGTTTTATGTGCATAACCACAAGTATTTCGGCCGTTTGTAATAGGCAGTTCACGCCTTTCAATAATTATAAGTTGAGAGTTAGGGTTAGGGTTAGGGTTAGGGTAATTATAAGTTTGGAAGTTATAAAATTTGTTCAAAAAATAATTATTAATAAAAATATTATCACATTGAAAAATAATTGTAAAATTCAAAACAATGTTATTGAATTTTCAATTATTTTAATTATTATTATTATTAAATTTTTGAATTATTTATACTGTTATATTTTTGAATTATTATTATTAGTTTTTTGAATTATTATTATTATTTTTTGAATTATTAACTTTTAAATTATTGTTATAAGACTTTTTTCAATTATCAACAATTAAGTGACGTTCCACACAACACTCCAGTGGACTGGGCTTGTGTGTAACACCTTTCGTGGCAAAATCGAGGGAAAGTGTTGTCGAAAACAATGTCTGAAGAATGGATGGATGGATGGATGAAGGATGGATGAAGATGGATGGAGAATTGATGGGTGGATGAAGGATGAATGAAGATGGATGGAGAATTGATGGGTAGATGGAGGATGGATGAGGAAGGATAGGTGGATGAAGAAAGTAAGAAAAAGAACGAACGAAGATTGAAGAATGGAGATGAACGGATGGATGAAGAGTGAGGAGATATAGAGGAGATGAGTGGAGGAAATCGAAAAATTAGTTTCTAGCATGTTTTTGAGTCTTTTCTCATGTTGTCTCGCAGTTGAAATTGTTGAAGTTTATCCGTTTAGCTTTTTATTTATGAAATTTCTGAGTGTTGATATTTAATTGTTTCTGAAGTGCTTTCTGAATTTACAAATATAATAATTTTAATGTGAAAATGCATTTCAATCGATGCATAAAAGTGGTTAAAAGTGATAAAAGAGACTCGGACAGATCGAACAAAAGGTAATCTATGAAAACGAATATTGAATCCCAAAGTATTTTTATGAATTCTATAATAATCATTATGGCTGTGAAAAGTGGAATCCCAGCCATGAGATTTGCCACAACTCAATAAGAGAAAAAAAGAAGGTCTAGTTATGAAAGTTAACTACAAATCTTGGAGCATGTGGGTTGATCAGAAGTAGTTTCAGCTTTATAACAAACTGAGTCGATAAAGTTATATGTGATTATACAGGATTAACATGACTATTAATTCGCCTACAGTTTTTAAAACAACTAAGGGTCAAGAAAACTTGACGACAAGCTAATGTAGCAAAACAAATCACCAGGATTTTGATTCATCGACAAATATCAAACCCTTTCACCTCCACATCCACCATCCTCAACCTCTCTCCCGCCTCCACATCCACCATCCTCAACACCTCTCTCCCACCTCCACACCCACCTTCCTCAACACCTCTCTCACTCCACAGCTATAATTCTCAGCTCCCATGTTTCTCCACTCCCTCATTCAACAGTCGTTTTCTACAACTTTCTTATCATCCTTCACCTCTCACTTTTCCTTCCTCACCCTAACCCTACTTCATCCCTCAATGCCTCCTTCCTCACAACATCCTAACCAAGTTCTCTTACTCAATCCATCATTCAAAATTCACTCAGTCATCCACTCAAATAACTCAGTCAACATCCCCAAAACCCTCATCAGCAACCCCAACTTAAAATCCAACCCCAGAAACACTGACTCAAGCCTTAACTTCAAAACACCCCAACTCCTCACTCCACACCGGCCCAGTCGGCTGCCTGTCCTAGATACTTCTTGGTGCTTTCATAGGCCAAGAAGAGACCGCCTGTAGCAGGAAAGGTCCTCAGAAGGGTAGGTCCCAGACCTTTGTACAAGGCCCTGACGCCTGAATGGGGTTGCAGTGATGTTTGGGGAACTTTTGTGGCGAGTGTTTGTGGGGGGGTGTTTGAAGGGGAAAGGAGTAATTGGATAAGAAGAAGGGATGGTTAGAATGGAAGCTTATGGATAAAACGGTAAACGTTGCCAATGTATCGGACACACCCAAACAACCATTAACCCATCAACCCTTTACCCAACCACCCTCCACTCAACCACCCCTCACCCAGCCACCCACCTTCCTCCTTGGCGACCTTGCGAACCATGCCTACGAATGAGAGTGAGGTATCCATACCGGAAGTTCCGATTTGAATCCTCGACTTGATGACGTCACTAGGAAAGATGGCAGTCCATATAGCCACGCCCCCTAAACCCCCACATATGACGGTCCTGAAGGGACCTGTGATTGGTTTAATGGATGGATGGCTTGATGGATGGATGGGTTGTTTGATCGATGAGTGTGAGGTTGGTGTGAGGGTTGAATGGGTGGGTGGTTGAGTGGGTGAATGGTTGAGTGGGTGGATGGTTGAGTGGGTGGATGGTTGAGTGGGTGGATGGTTGAGTGGGTGGATGGTTGAATGGATGCTTGGTTAGATGGGTTGTTTAAGAGTTCAAGGTTAAAAGTCAAATATTATATTTCAAAAAATTTCGAAAAAACTATAAATATGTTTTTTTAAAAAAAAACACATATAAATATATATATATACTTTTTAAAAACGCTGAAAATAAAAAAAAAGCGAACTAAGGTCATCTTTGTGTGAGCCCTTGGGAGTGAGAATGACCTTGGCCACTTCGTAGCCACCAAAAAAGAAGAAGTAGCCTGGTATTTCCCTCACAAAGGTCGGTACGAGGCCTCTAAACATGCCCCGTATACCCTCGGTCCTGAGGATCTGGTTGGTCAGTTGCCATGGACCTCTGGGGGTGTGTGGGAGAGTTTGATGGGAATGAAGGGTCATTGTGGTGAATATTAATTGGTGTGGACAAACTATTGAAATAAATACCACAATGAAAATGAAAATTGATTATTATGTTGAGAACTATTGTGATAATAAAATTGGAAAATGTTAGTAATAGGTTTAATTTGTCAGTAATAAAATATTATAAAAACTTTTTGATAGAAGTTGGAGGTAAAAAAAGTGAACATAGAAGAGATTCGAACATGTGTTTTTGAGAAGAGACATCAGATGACATTTCCCGCATGGCTTGTAGCTTGCACTTGATGAGTTCCGTGGGGCAGAGGGCAAAGGAAGAAAAGAAGGCAGCCATGCTACCACTGATTGCATTTTCAAAGGCATTCAAGTCTGATGTGGACTTCTTGTTGGTCACCTTCGCCGTCTGTCAGTTTGGTGGTTTGAAATGGCAATTTTAGTTTTGACAATGGCTCATGAATTTTTAGATGTCTGACTTATTTATAAATAACTAAAAAAAATTCTGCAAAAAAAACTATTAAAATTTGATTTTAAGTTTCAAAATGCATAGTTGAAAACTCACAACTTTTTGACATTGACCATAGGCAAGAAAAAGAATGGAGTTTTCTCCAACTTGGGCAGCAAGACTTGGCAGAGTGCCAGCATACAAACCTCTGGCAATGCCATCTTTCTGGAGAGTGGTCTTGAAGCAATCAAAAGCGTTTCTGTACAGAGTAGGAAAGGACTGGAGTTTGACTTTGACGGTGTCGAGTGGCTGTCCTATGTACACCGAAGCAGTCCCCCCTGCGAGTTTCGAGCATGGTTCGTGAGCAAAACCAATTATTTACCTTTGATAAGTGAATTCACATCACGCTGTTCAAAAATTTTATGTAGCGCCGATTAGTTTATAAACTGATCATCGTGAAATGAGAACTTTCTGATGGGAAAATCATTCAAACCTGCGACTCCCCCAAAGAAGTCGATGAAAGCATCTAAAACGTGTCTTTTGGTGGACTTGAGATCTGGCACTTGTGTGTGGTGATGCTCGTGGTGGACTGGCTCTTGAGAAATTGGAGGTGACATCTTAAAAGGACAACTTGGCGCAGTGGTATTTGTCAATATTTTTCAATTAATAACAAAATTTAGTTTATTTCTACCACTGAAACGTGCCAACGACCGCAAAGTTGAAAGCGTTTAAAAATGAACTCCATCAACAAAATCTATGTTTATTCATGATTTAACTAGCTTCGAAGAAATTTTCCTATGTATTTAAAGTAACATGGCTTTAAATAATTTTTTTTTTTGAAAACCGTTATTAAGAACTTGGGAAAGACAAATGCATAATGTGAAATAGTCCGAGGCGCCGACGGAAGCATCGAACAATGGCGGCGAATAAGTCGTTTGAGAAAAGTCAGTTATAACGCTACAAAATGAACCAGCAAACCCATACACAACATAAATGAACACATCACATATGACATCGAGATCCTCCATCTGCTTTTTCTTTTTCTACTTCTTCTTTCCTCTCCCAATTGCCGTCAGCCAGAATTAATCTCATGGAAGAAAGGGTGGTCCAGGGCTTCCTTGGCGGTGCACCTCTTGTGAGGGTCAAACTGCAGCAGTTGCCTGAGCAGGTCAAAGAAGCCCTCGTGTCGATCTTCGCGCATGTAGAGCTGTATGCAAGTGATCATGCCCGTGAAAGATTGTGTGAGCCATTTCATTGTAACCCCCAAAAAAAAAACATTAAAGATTTCCTTTCGGCAAAATTATTTTCAATTTTATGTCAACGTGAATCGTACTTATTCAAACATTCCAACAACTAAGAATGCAATCACCATCATCATAATGAAAAAAGCAAAAAACTCAAAATGAGGCACCACAGACCTCGAGGGCTTGGGAGCGCTTCCTGACGTCAACTCCTTCTCTGGAGTCCTTGTCCCAGCGCAGTCGGTGGCCCTTGAAGTAACCACCTCCCTTGCCGCCACTGGTGGCCTCATCCACCATGTGGCTGGGCATGGGCCCAAGCGCTCTTTCCATGATTGCCAAGTGCTCCAGTGAGTCGTGCGTCTGTGTGGTGGTTGTGTGGGTATAACGGTGTGGTGGTTGAAAGGAGCTACCAACATAAATGATGATAGGGAGAAAAAAGAGTAAGTTATAAACATATGCATTTCATCAAGGTAAAATGAAACACGACAGCAACCTGGAAGAGCATTTCTCCATGGTACATCTCAAAGAGGATGCAGCCCACACTCCACATGTCGCAAGGAAAAGACCATCGGAGGCCTGGTGAAGAGTGTCAAAAGTTCAACTCACTCACACTTGCACACACACACACACACACACACACACACACACACACACACACACACACACACACACACACACACACACACACACACACACAATCACACACACACACACACACACACACACACACACACACACACACACACACACACACACACACACACACACACACACACAAACACGCACACACACACCCACCAAGAATGACTTCAGGAGCTCGGTACTGTCGGGTCTGGACCACCCCCTTGTGTTGGTGTTTGTAGACTGCAGAGCCAAAGTCTACAACTCTGACGTCACTGTTGATCACCCACCTGTATGTGCCCTTCTGTTGGAGCAGGGATGATATTGGGATGGAATGGAGGAGAGGGAAAAGAGGGGAGGTGTGAGTGGGAAGATAGAGTTGGAGAAATTATGAAATGAACGATGGACCAAAACGAATTCCACAGGTATAGACAATGGAAAAAACGTCAAAATTTAGTACAACACCAATACCAAAGACAACAACACCACCACCAACAACAGAGATGCATTAGGACCTCCATCAAGCACTCACGGAATAGTGGCTGGCATGGAGGAGTTCGTAGTCGGAGTCAACAAAGAGAATGTTTTCGGGTTTGACGTCTGTGTGGGCCAGTCCATTGGAGTGGCAGACTGCAGTGGAGTGAGCGTGGAGGTGGTGTTGAACAAATGGAATGAATAAATCAGCAAGTTATATGAACACAATTGTAAACTTGAAAATAAAACAATCTCAATTGGAAAAAATAACTAAAAGGATAACGAAAACAAATGAATAGTGATATTAAAATATAATTTTCAAACCAGCTAAGAATGTTTTAATTGTGAGGATAATAGAGTAGGCCACCCACAGTGGAGAGCCTTGCATAGCTTGTATGCCACCTTACGGATCTCACCACTGAAGAATGACTGATAGCGGTTTCTTTTCTGGTGGTTTGTATTGAGTATGAATTGATGAGCCAATCAAATGGATCACAAGTGACAAAAAAGATAGAAATGGAAGATGCTTAAATGTTATTGATGCAGATTTTTAGGCTTTGCAACAGAGTAGCCACTGATTACAATCAATAACTTTCAGCCCCTTCCACAGACCAATGAAACTTACCATGAACTCATACAGACTGAGACCAAGGCGGTCAAAGACGATACAGGCATGACCATGGTGGTTGAAGGAGTCCCTGATGCAACAGATGAGTCTGTGTGAAGATGGGAAGTTGAAAATGTTGGAGGGGAGGTGCGAGGGTTGGTGGAGAAAAAGTGCCAAGGTTGGTGGGGGAGAAGTGTGAGGATTGATGGAGGAGAGGTGTGAGAGTTGATGAAGGAGAGGTCAGAGGGATGTGGGAATCAGTGGTGAGATGTAGAAGATGGTGGATAGGTTGAGAAATGAGTAAAAAAAAGGTTGAAATTGAAAGAGGGGCATAGTTTTGGTAAATAATTTTGAACATGAAGAGGAAACTATTTAACCCACTTATCAGCTTCTGAAGAGGCTCGTTGAAGGTCATGGACAATGTCGACTTCCATCATGGCGTCCTTGAAGTCATCTTTGTTGTTCCGCACTATCTTTACCGCCACCTCTCGTCTGCCACTGGAGGAGTTCAAAAAGGCTGTTTCGATAGCATACTCGTTAATTGAATAACTGGTTTATTATGATTTTTGAAATATGTGGAATAAATAATTATGCAATGTATTCGAAGTAACAATAAATTTGAAACTGAAAAATTACTTTTCGTAGTCTTCAGCAAGGACAACTTTTCCAAATGTTCCCTTGCCTAGAACTTTACCTAATTTGTCTTACAAAGTAAATGGGGACACTTAATGATCATGAATGCAAAGGATGAAAGAATTGTAATGAATTGTATGTGCATGCAGGTGAACAATGGATTACAATCACCTAAAACAACTGAAACTTAAACAACGAAGGTGGATGTAGAAGAAATCCAATATATTATTAAAAACCAGCTAGTACATCTCTTATGCAGAAAATCGCCTTCTTCAAATACAAGATGGCCATCCCTATCGTTCCTCACTCTGGCACGTGACCTCTGCAGCGTCAGCAAGGCGGCAGAATGACGGCGAAAGGCGGAAAGGATCAGAAAGTCGCATGGAAAGTTCCAGAAGAGTTTGAAATTTGAAATTGGGTTACCATGTTGTTGTTTTTTCATTTTTTGGTTATGAATAAATGCCTAAAATTCTATACTTTGACAAAAATTATAAGTGAAAAAACAATTCCGAACTAACATCATGAGATCTGGAATTGATGCCACTGTCGCGGTCGTATCTTTTGTCACCATTTTGTCTTCTTCGACTCCTCGAACGCCATCGACTAACCTCCGTGGAGCAGTAGCCATTGTCGTCTTTTTTTCGACTCGCACACCTTTGAAAGTTTGAATGAATGAATATAAAGTTATCAATGACAGTTCCATTGTTAGTTGATACCTTCGAATTTCGCTAGGATGATCTCTATCAATCTTTGATTTCTTTTGTTCATAATGAGAATCTTCTGAAGATTTTCTTTTTCGTTGTCTTTTCTGGTCGGTCATTTTAGAAAAAGATTACACGACAAATTCCCACAATGGCGGAAACGCAAAACATGAACAATGATTAGAAAAGCAATCACCTAGCACTTTATTCTAGAGAATCATAAGATTAATAGAAAGTTTGTAGTGGTGAAAAGGTCTAGAACGAAAATTGAAAATTAATTTACATCTTTGTTTATACAAATTTAGTATAATTATTTATTTATATAATGTAATTTTATAAAAAAGTATATTTTATATTTGTTTTTCTCGAGTTAATGGGATTTTTTTATATAATAAAAAAAAAGCTTGATGAAAAATATAAAAATAGTTTCGTTGAGAATGTATGTTCAAAGTTAATTTTTTTTCTAAAATTCGAATAAACTTGCTTATTTTTTTAATATGCACCTGGCTGAAAAGATAAACTTTAGACTTTTTCTGTTTTTTGAACATATGACATAAATTATCATTAAGTTACAGATGAATGATAAATCATTGAAGCTCCTAGTTTGAAATAGTTACCCTCCTTTATTACGTCTGAAAAATGTTTTTGGTAGCTCGCAAGCTTTGAAGCATTAACAGCGGCATACTGATTAGCCTGTCCCGTTGTAAAAAGTAATTGGGTGAGCCCAGGTTTGAGTTCTAAAAACGGCAACTCAATCAAAGTACAGATGCCGTCCTAGAGTGTTCAGTCCTCTTGTAGCCCACAGCGAGTAAAACATTTTTCACAGGAGCGCCTTTGAACATAGTGCTAAAGAACGCGTTACAAATGTCTTGATAAGATTAGATAAGATAAGTGTAACATACTGATGAGTTAACCAATCTTTCACCAAAATGCAAAAAAAATTCTCGAATACAAAAACTGGAAAAAACAATTTTTTCTATGTCACACGGCATTTAAAAATGTAATTTTCAACGAAAGTAAAACAAAACAAACAAAAAAGTAGAATGCGAAAAGTTGGTATTAAAGCGGTCATATTGATGGAGTCGATATGAGCGAGATTGCCTCCAGCTTTCCACACAAATCACGTCGACAGAGCAAGAATAACGGCCCCAAAATTTTTCCATACATTTCAATAATGTCATCAGGCCACGAGTTATGGCGTGCACATGAATGCAAGCGACAAAATACCAGTCATTTCAATGAATAGAGGCTCCTCAAGAAATGCCACAGAAGAATATTGCGCACAATAAAGGCCCCTCGAAACTCTTCACGCCATGAAACGCCACATAATAGAGCCCTGCAAATAACAGGCGTGCATTGGCATGAAAAATAACGCGTGCCCTTAATCAGAAGTCCTTTCTGACGCTCCATTAATCACGTGTTTCCGGACGTTTTTGAGGCAGTGTGCAGCGCCATTAGGCTTTTGGAATAATTCACAAGTGTCATGCCTCCTTAAAATGCACCCTACGTCATCCATCATGCACTGTCCTCCGAGGCCGCGTGGCAACCGTTATAGCAACGGACTTGTTCTCCGAGGCAGCGTCGCTAGCGTTACAGTAACGGAATTGTTATCCAAAACAGACTTGTTGCCGTTACAGTAACGGGCTTGTTTTCTTAGGCAGCGCCGTTACCGTTACAGTAACGGACTCATTCTCGGAGGCGACGGAGGGAGAGGAAAGTCGGAAAAGTCTTTTATAGAACTGTTTGAAGCTTTATATAAATTCGAATGCACGAACGCTTGAAGAGAAGATATTAAATGAAAGGAGATTTAGTGAGGGAATAATGGAAAGGACAAACAAGAGAGGAGGGGGGGGGGGAGGCGGAGTGAGTGACGAATAGAAAATGAGTTTATGGAGGAGTATGTGAATGTATGTGATGGAAAATTATTCAAGAAGAATGAAAAAGTAAACCAACTATGGAATGAGAAAGAAAAAATTGTGAAACGAAAAAATGAAAAGATGAGAGGATGAGAAGAGAATGAAAGAAGGAAGAAAGGAATGAAAAAAAGGAGAAGAATAAAAAAAGAAAAAAAAAAAGAAAAAAGAAAAAAAGGAATGAAAGAAAGAGAAAAGAAAAGATAAAAAATGAGCAAAACGAAATGAGAATGAGATGAATGAGAAAATGATGAAAAGAAAGAGAAAAGAAGGAATGAAATGAAAGAAGGATGAGAGAGACGGAAAAGCGCGGGATGAAGTTACAAAATGCAGGCTTCAATTTATAGGGGGATTTTTTCAAATCGATTCTGAGGCCCTCGTGTGTCTGACGTGATGCGACGGGAAGGTTCGTATGATAGATATTTTTGGGTGGATACTCACTTTATGGGCCTGTCTAATTGCATTTGTGAATTATGAACTCGTCATGTATTCGAGAGGACCTGTTGTACGCCTCTAGAACGACCGCTCTCGCCTTCTTTCATGTACAGAGTTTCGTCGGCACACGTGAAAGACAATTTTATATTTTGAATTTCAAAACTTATGTTTTTGGGCAAAATCTATAAAACGATTTTTGCAAATCGTTGAAACGTTTACAGAGAAATTAACTTTTTTTGAGTTACGAAAATAATTTTTGTTGGCGAATTCAACTTAATGAATCCATTCACGTGCCTGCTCTTTCTTTCGATCTTCATTAATCACCTATGATATATATCGGCTTCTTTCGACATTCGATAATTTAAAAAAATTTCAGAACCGTTTCCAAGTTTCCATGCAGGGCTATACAATACAATACAATACAATACGATACAATACAATACAAGACAATACAATACAATACAAGACAATACGATACAATACAATACAATACAATACAATACAATACAATACAATGCAATACAATACAATACAATACAATACAATAAAATACAATACAATACTATACAATACATTACAATACAAAACAATACAATACAATACAATACAATACAATACAATACAATACAATGCAATACAATACAATACAATACAATACAATAAAATACAATACAATACTATACAATACATTACAATACAAAACAATACAATACAATACAATACAATACAATACAATACAATACAATACAATACAATACAATACAATACAATACAATACAATACAATACAATACAATACGATACAATACAATACAAGACAATACAATACAATACAAGACAATACGATACAATACAATACAATACAATACAATACAATACAATACAATGCAATACAATACAATACAATACAATACAATAAAATACAATACAATACTATACAATACATTACAATACAAAACAATACAATACAATACAATACAATACAATACAATACAATACAATACAATACAATACAATACAATACAATAAAATACAATACAATACAATACAATACAATACAATACAATACAATACAATACAATACAATACAATACAATACAATACAATACAATACAATACAATACAATACAATACAATACAATACAATACAATACAATACAATACAATACAATACAATAAAATAAAATACAATACAATACAATACAATACAATACAATACAATACAATACATCAAAATACAATACAATACAATACAATAAAATACAATACAATACAATACAATACATCACAATACAATAAAATACAATAAAATACAATACAATACAATACAATACAATACAATACAATACAATAAAATACAATACATCACAATACAATACAATACAATACAATACAATACATCACAATACAATAAAATAAAATAAAATACAATACAATACAATACACTACACTAAAATAAAACAAAATACAATACAAAACAATATAAATACGAACATTTTTATAGTGGCTTTAACCCCGTAGAGTTTCGTGACAACTATTATAAATAATAAATAATAATTATTTTCAAGCCAAAGCTTGGGAACCATTGTTGCCTTTTGAGAAACTAAAAATATTCACTTTATGACGAACTGAGAAGATTTGCAGCTTATAAACACTGCATTTTTTAATTAATAAATACAAAAATTGATACCACAATAAATCAAATTAATCAGCGCTAGAAAAACGAAAAAAAAGTGCTAGCCAAAGCTTGCAAGGGTCTCACCATACATCTCAATGATTGCTAATATCGAAAGAATGAAGCATAAAAGACTCGTAAGGATGGGTAAGAGAGGAGGTCCCCTTGCGATGGGCGTGGTGTGTGGTGGCGAAGGTGATGCAATGAGAGGAGAGGACAGCGATCTTTTGTTTTGAAGTAAAAAAAACTTGAAATGAAACTGCGAATTATTTTTGGAGAAAAAAATAGAATGGATAACAAAAAGGAAGGAGCTGAAAGCTATTGGAAAAATAATTTTTTAGTTTTTATTTTTAAAAACAAAACGAAATGAAAGGAAGTGCTCTTTAAGGTCTTCGAGTTATTATGAAGTAAAAGCTGCCGGACAAAATAAGCCGATTGAGAAAAGTTTTGCTAGTCTCAAAATATAGTTAAAAATAAAAATAAAACTAATCCAGCAGACAAAAAGGAAGAGTGTTTCCTGAAATAATAGGTGAATAAATAAATAACAAATATAATAATAATAATAATAATAATAATAATAATAATAATAATAATAATAATAATAATAATAATAATAATAATAATAATAATAATAATAATAATAATAATAATAATAATAATAATAATAATAATAATAATAATAATAATAATAATAATAATAATAATAATAATAATAATAATAATAATAATAATAATAATAATAATAATAATAATAATAATAATAATAATAATAAAAATAATAATAATATTAAAAAAAAAAAAAATAATAATAAATAATAATAAAAATAATAAAATGAAAAAAAAAAATAAAGAAAAAAAAAAATAAATAAATAAAATAAAAATATTTAAAACAATGAAATATTGTATAAAACAGTAAAAATTTACAGTTTTGCGCTAGACTGTCCAACAATGGTATGCAGATGCTTGCAACTGTTTTGATAAAAATTGAAAATAAAAACAGAAAAATAAAAAAATATCAACAAAAAAAAAAGAAATTGAACACAATGCACTCAGAGTTACCCCAATAAAAAACCCAATTACAAGCCAGAAAATATTCTCAAACTTTTGGGGTCGTCACCACGCCATCATTCCACGTCGTCCCACACTCATCCATGCGCGCTCCCTACATTCCTCTATGCACCTTCCACGCAACCTTCCACGCAACCTTCCACGCAACCTTCCACGCAACCTTCCACGCAACCTTCTACGCAACCTTCCACGCAACCTTCCACGCAACCTTCCACGCAACCTTCCACGCAACCTTCCACGCAACCTTCCACGCAACCTTCCACGCAACCTTCCACGCAACCTTCCACGCAACCTTCTACGCAACCTTCCACGCAACCTTCCACGCAACCTTCCACGCAACCTTCCACGCAACCTTCCACGCAACCTTCCACGCAACCTTCCACGCAACCTTCCACGCAACCTTCCACGCAACCTTCCACGCAACCTTCTACGCAACCTTCCACGCAAACTTCCACGCAACCTTCCACGCAACCTTCTACGCAACCTTCTACGCAACTTTCCACGCAACCTTCCACGCAACCTTCCACGCAACCTTCCACGCAACCTTCCACGCAACCTTTTAAGTAAAACTTTATTGAAAATAGAAATTTGTTTTCAATTTTGGAATCATGAAACTTAAACAATTAAAACATTATTTCAAGGAAACCTTGCGAATTCACGAGCAGAAGCGTAAAAGCGGCATTATCTTTAATTATTTCTACGTGTTTTCACGTAGAAATTTTAAAAAATTTTAATTAAAAATAAACTCTAACAAGCTGTTTTTACGAGACTTACCGAATTTACGTAATAAAAATGAAAAAAAAACAAGAAAAACAAATCAATTCCTTTTTCAGAATCAAAATATTCATTGAAAGATACTTCTTCTCAAGATTTTAAAAGATCCCTTTCAAAGTAGTACAAATAGTAGTACAAAACTTCAAAAGCTAGTGAGAATTACTTGAGTTCTGAGTACTCAGAGGTCCAAGTACATAGGTCCAAGTACTGAGGTCCAAGTACTGAGGTCCAAGTATTGAGGTCCAAGTACTGAGGTCCAAGTATTGAGGTCCAAGTATTGAGGTCCAAGTATTGAGGTCCAAGTACTGAGGTCCAAGTATTGAGGTCCAAGTACTGAGGTCCAAGTACTGAGGTCCAACTACGGAGGTCCAAGTACTGAGGTCCAAGTTCTGAGGTCCAAGTACTGAGGTCCAAGTATTGAGGTCCAAGTATTGAGGTCCAAGTATTGAGGTCCAAGTACTGAGGTCCAACTACGGAGGTCCAAGTACTGAGGTCCAAGTTCTGAGGTCCAAGTACTGAGGTCCAAGTACATAGGTCCAAGTACTGAGGTCCAAGTATTGAGGTCCAAGTACTGAGGTCCAAGTACTGAGGTCCAAGTACTGAGGTCCAAGTACTGAGGTCCAAGTATTGAGGTCCAAGTATTGAGGTCCAAGTACTGAGGTCCAAGTATTGAGGTCCAAGTATTGAGGTCCAAGTACTGAGGTCCAAGTATTGAGGTCCAAGTATTGAGGTCCAAGTACTGAGGTCCAAGTACATAGGTCCAGGTATTGAGGTCCAAGTACTGAGGTCCAAGTACTGAGGTCCAAGTATTGAGGTCCAAGTACTGAGGTCCAAGTACTGAGGTCCAAGTACGGAGGTCCAAGTACTGAGGTCCAAGTACTGAGGTCCAAGTACATAGGTCCAAGTATTGATGTCCAAGTATTGAGGTCCAAGTACTAAGGTTCAGTTTGGAATGACAGGACTGCGGTGATCATTAGGACACTTGGACCAGAAAAGGTGTGCTGTGGTGTGAGAAGGAGACAGAGAAGTTGTATAGTGGTGTGTGGACGCTTTTGTGGCTTGTAGTGTTGCACGGTGGATGGATGGATGGATGGATGAATGAATGGATGGATGGATGGATGAATGCATGGATGGATGGATAGATAGATGAATGGATGGATGGACGGATGGATGGGTAAATAGGTGGATGGATGGGTGAATAGGTGGATGAGTGAGTGGATGGATGGATGGATGGATGGGTGAATGGATGGATGAATAGATGAAAAACTAGATGGATGGATAGAGCTAGAAGAAAAGGTTTGCTGGGTGAAGGAGAGAAGGATGAATAATGAGTGAACAAATGTCAGCCTGTTATGCTTAGCGACCAACATTAGCAGAAGAAAGGTTTGCTTTTGCATTGTTGAATAATGATGAATGCATGGCGGGTGCATGCATTCAAACCTGGAGAAGGAACTGAATGGATGGGTGGGTGGGTGGATAGATTAATGGATGGGTGGGTGAGTGGGTGGGTGAGTGGGTGGGTGAGTGGGTGGATGAGTGGGTGAGTGGGTGGGTGGGTGGGTGAGTGGGTGGGTGGGTGGGTGAGTGGGTGGGTGGGTGGGTGAGTGGGTGGGTGGGTGGGTGAGTGGGTGGGTGGGTGGGTAAGTAGGTGGGTGGGTAAGTAGGTGGGTGGGTGGGTGAGTAGGTGGGTGGGTGGATAGATGAATGGATGGGTGGGTGGGTGAGTGGGTGGGTGAGTGGATAGATGAATGGATGGGTGGGTGGGTGGATAGATGAATGGATGGGTGGGTGGGTGGGTGGGTGGAAGAATGAACTAGAAAAACAGTCGCTCAAAGAGTGGGGAAATGAAGAAGATAAAGAAGAGGATGAAAAAAAGGATGAGAAAGAGGATGAAGAAAAGGATGAAAAGGAGGATGAGGAGGAGGATGAGGAGGTGGATGAGGAGGAGAAGGAAGAGGATAAAGATGAGGAAGAAGATGAGAAGGAGGATGAGGAGGTGGATGAGGAAGATGAGGAAGATGATGAGAAGGAGGATGAGGAGGAGGATGAAGAGGTGAATGAGGAGGAGAAGGAAGGGGAGGAAGATGAGGAAAATGATGAGAAGGAGGATGAGGAGGTGGATGAAAAGGAGGATAAAAAGAAAGATGAAGAAGAGGAGGAAGAAGAGGAGGAGAAAGAGGAGGAGGAAAAGGAGGAGGAAGAAGAGGAGTAAGCGGAAGAGGAAGAGGAGGAGGAAGAAGAGGAGGAAAAGGAGGAGGAAGAGGAGGAGGAAGAGGAGGAGGAAGAAAAGAAGAGTGAGAAGAGATGAGTGGATGAAAAAATAGGAGGGTATGGAGCTAAAAATATAACAAAAGTCACAGCTTTAATGATCTTTTGCTAGGGCTTCAGTTATCATTGTTACTCTAGCAATGAAACTGAAAAAAAAGTTAAAAAAATACTGGAAATCGATTCATCGGGTATTTTGCAAAATAGGTTTTGTTCACAGTCAAACATGCAAAGCTAATAATTTTGCACGAAAGTTTTGCTGTTTTTTTCCAAAGTTCAGTCTACATGGAGATTTCCGATCAGTTCACGGCTTTTTTGTTACTAAAGCTTTCCCTCGAAGCAAAACTATAAAAATAAATAAAAAAAATAATAAAAAATAAAAATAAAAAATAAACAAGCTTTATATAGAATACTCATAAAAAATACATATTAATAAACTTAAAATAAAAACAGTTTTTAGCAAAAAAACAATTTCTCACAAAAAATAACTTTTCCCGAAGGAACTTTATTTATATGGCTTTAAGTTTGCGCTATCAACTGGAAAGAATTTTCTTAGCACAGTTTCTCTGATCCTTGCCACCAACTACTCTGAACCTCCCTTTGATGTGTTGATGTGTTGGTCGTTCTTCTTAGTTTTTTTATGGCCGTCAGAAATTCATGTACATCACGCCACAAATAATTCTTCTGTGTCCGTGAAAATTTTTTTTCAAAAATAAATTTACTCAATTTTTCTTTTTTTCTTAACAGATTAATTGTGAAGAAAAAGGAAGAGTTTTCAGCACTTTCAAAAGTTTTTCAAAATTATTCTAGTTTTTTTGTTATTTTTATATATTTTTTATTTTTGAGAATTCGTTGGTAACAAAACTTTCAGTTTATTTTTTTTATTAAAAAAAATTTTTTTTAAATTAATTTCTCATTTAATATTTTTCTTCAAAAATACTTTGATTCAACAAACTCATTGGAAGAACAATTTTAAAAGTAAACTTCACAAAGTGGAACTTTTTCTCATCGAAATGTTTTTCAACTTTCTCAACTAATAATCTTTTTTGAAATTCTGAACGTATACAGTCCATCCATGATAATGCTCATTCATCCATCCATCCATCCATTCATCCATCCATCCATCCATCCATTCATACATCCATCCATACATCAATCTATCCATCCATCCATTCATCCATCCATCCATCCATCCATCCATCCATCCATCCATCCATCCATCCATCCATCCATCCATCCATCCATCCATCCATCCATCCATCCATCCATCCATCCATTCATCTATCCATCCATCCATCCATTCATCTATCCATCCATCCATCCATCCAAATCCTCCCCCATCCATTTCCATTTCAGCAATTCCGAGCTTGTGAGTTAATCAATGAAACATTACACCTAGACAGGGGTCTTCTAACAAATGTCTCTCACTGTCACATCGATGCCCTGTCAATTCGCATGCCTTCAACGCCCAATGCTTCATAACCTCGCTCCAATCCACTCGTTTATGCTCTTCCCTAAATCTTTCTTCCTCTCTTCGGGATTCACCAAGACTTTTCGACTTTTTAGCATCCACTAAAGTTCGTAAGATGAACAATTGTAGGCCTCCTCCCACAAAATCCCTCCTAGTGTCTCAACAACAACAACAACAACAACAACAACAACAACAACAACAACAACAACAACAACAACAACAACAACAACAACAACAACAACAACAACAACAACAACAACCACAACAACAAAAACAACAACAACAACAACAACAACAACAACAACAACAACAACAACAACAACAACAACAACAACAACGAAAACAACAACTACAACAACAACATCAACAAAAACAATAACAACAACTACAACAACAACAAAAACAAAAACAACAACAACAACAACAAAAAAACGACTACAACAAAAACAACAACAATGACAACAACAAAAACAACAACGACAACAACAAAAACAAAAACAACAGCAACAACAACGCTTGCTTTCCAACATCCCAATTACCAAAGTTTGAAAAAATGGAAAAATATTTTTTTGAGGATTTCCAAAGAAATCTAACACGCTTTCTATTTTGCAAACAAAACAAAAAAAAGAAGAAAAACGAAGAAAAAAAAAACGAGAACAAAACAAAAACCGGAAATGAAATGAAACAAACTGAAAGAAAACGGAAAAAAGCTTTTAAAACGGCCAAATTGTGAATGAGTTCGGAGGAAAGATACAAAGTCATGGAAGGATGTTTGAGCCTCCCACAAACATTTCATTTTCTTCCGATACGACCCCCGCTGTTTGTCATTTAGTGATTTAGCTATTTATCTCTCCACCAAGCCTCTCTGCCACTGCCCACTCTATCTCTGTTACCTCCCTCCTCCCAATCTTCTTGTGCTTCCAAATGCGTTTTCTTTAAAAAAATTTTTAAAATGAAAGTTTTGTGAATTTTTTTTTGTTGAATTTGTTTTTTTGGACTGAGAATATTTGTTTTTTCTCTCGAAATTTTGTTTTCGTATTTTTCACAAAATTCGTAAACAAAACTCTTCTTCCAGACCATCCAACCTTGTTAGCCTTAAAACAAACGAAACGGCTCATACATTTGTATGTAATTGAAATGACCACAGACTGGCGAGAGGCAAGGAAGTGAACTAATACGTTTTCAAATTCATGAAGAGCCAAACAAACCTACTCCTATATCCACCCTGTTGTGAGTTGTAGTCAATTAATGTCACCACCGTTGTCTTTGTCCCGGTCACACCACTCGCCGATCTATCTTCATATTCTCACCACTGTCTTCCTTCATCCTTTCAACTCCACTCTATTCAATTATATTACAAATTTTTCACTACAACTAAGTTTTCTCACTATTGCCACCTTGGCCGACCTCTTCCAACCAAGCCTTGCAACCCCTTTTATCCACCCTCATCCACTCTTATCCATCCTCCACTCTCATCCACTCTTATCCATCCTCCACCCTCATCCACTCTTATCCATCCTCCACTCTCATCTTCTCTCATCCATCCCCCACCCTCATCTTCTCTCATCCATCCCCCACCCTCATCTACTCTTATCCATCCTCCACTCTCATCCACTCTCATCCATCCTCCACTCTCATCCACTCTTATCCATCCCCCACTCTCATCCACTCTTATCCATCCTCCACCCTCATCTACTCTCATCCATCCTCCACCCTCATCTACTCTTATCCATCCTCCACCCTCATCTACTCTTATCCATCCTCCACCCTCATCTACTCTTATCCATCCTCCACTCTCATCCACTCGTATCCATCCTCCACCCTCATCCACTCTTATCCATCCTCCACTCTCATCCATCCTCCACCCTCATCTACTCTCATCCATCCTCCACCCTCATCTACTCTCATCCATCCTCCACCCTCATCTACTCTTATCCATCCTCCACTCTCATCCACTCTCATCCATCCTCCACCCTCATCTACTCTTATCCATCCTCCACCCTCATCTACTCTTATCCATCCTCCACTCTCATCCACTCTTATCCATCCTCCACTCTCATCCACTCTTATCCATCCTCCACCCTCATCTACTCTCATCCATCCTCCACTCTCATCCACTCTTATCCATCCTCCACTCTCATCCACTCTCATCCATCCTCCACCATCATCTCCTCTCATCCATTTTTTAAATAACCCCTTTTACCTCATACTTCTCTTACGTAGCCACCCATCCTTTTTCATCAACCTCCTTCAAATTCCAGTTCATTCAATCCACCCACCCATCAACCCACCCATCAAATCACCCATCCATCAACCCACCCACCCATCAACCCACTCTCCCACCAACCCACGCACCCATCAAACCACCCACCCATCAACCCACTCACCTATCAAACCACTCACCCATCAACCCACCCACCCATCAAACCACCCACCTATCAACCCACCCATCAAACCACCCACTCACCCATCAAACCACCCACTCACCCATCAAACCACCCACTCACCCATCAAACCACCCATCCATCAACCCACCTACCCATCAAACCACCCACCCATCAAAACACCCACCCATCAAACCACCCACCCATCAAAACACCCACCCATCAAACCACCCACCCATCAAAACACCTACCCATCAAACCACCCACCCATCAAAACACCCACCCATCAAACCACCCACCCATCAAAACACCCGTCCATCCAAAACACTCAACCAAACCACCCATGCAAACCACCTAACCAAACCACCCAACCAAACCACTCAACCAAACCACCCAACCAAACCACCCATGCAAACCACCCAACCAAACCACCCAACCAAACCACTCAACCAAACCACCCAACCAAACCACCCAACCAAACCACCCAACCAATGAAGCCTGTAGCACCTAATAAGATTCGGCGTCATTGACTGCTGGGGCAGCGGCTTGTCAGGTCGACCTTCACTCTCTAATTTATATGTAAAATAGTTTTCCACTCTTATCTCGCCATCAAATATGCCTTTTTAACGTGTCTTTTCAACGCGTGTTTGCAAAGTAACTTTTTAATGTGTGTGTGTTTTCATGTATTGGTGTGAAGATGTGTGTGTATGTGTGGGTTTATCTGCGATTGTATGTGTGGTTGTATGTGTGGTTGTATGTGTGGTTGTATGTGTGGTTGTATGTGTGGTTGTATGTGTGGTTGTATGTGTGGTTGTATGTGTGGTTGTATGTGTGGTTGTATGTGTGGTTTTATCTGTGATTGTATGTGTGGTTTTATCTTTGATTGCATGTGTGGTTGTATGTGTGGTTGTATGTGTGGTTGTATGTGTGGTTGTACGTGTGGTTGTGTGTGGTTGTATCTGCGGTTGTATGTCTGGTGTGATTGCCTTCGTTTTTGTTTTTAATTGTATTTTTGTTTGTGGTTGTACTTTATTTTTTGATTGTATTGGTTCTTTGTTTTCACCCTGTTTGCTTGTGACGTAATGTTTGTGTATGAATTTTCACAGGCGTCAGCATGTCTTTTGTGTGTGATGTCCACGGGAGAGTGGGATTCCACGGGAACGTGTCATTGTGTTTGTATGCGTGTCTGTACGTTTGTTCGTATGCTTGTATGTGTGTCTGAATGTATGTTTGTAAGTGTGTTTGTATGTGTGTTTTTAGACGTATTTGTATGTGTGTTTTTAGGTGTTTTTGTATGTGTGTTTGTATGTGTATTTGTGTGTGTGTGTGTGTGTGTGTGTGTGTGTGTGTATGTGTGTGTGTGTGTGTGTGTGTGTGTGTGTGTGTGTGTGTGTGTGTGTGTGTGTGTGTGTGTGTGTGTGTGTGTGTGTGTGTGTGTGTGTGTTTATATGTACGGCTCTTATATTCTGGTGTCCGTTTTATTTACATGCATTATATTTTATCTTAACTTACTTTTTATTTTTGTTCTTTTATTAAAAAATTGTTTAAATTCACTTTTAAGCCCACAATTATTTTTAAAAATAATTGCTTCCTAAATTAGGTGACTTCTGTTATTACGTGCACACACAAACGAAGCTTCTACTAACCTCATACTTCAAACGGACGAACGCTCATCTCATCAACAATGTCTGGAGTGAAATAAAATTTATGTTTATCATATCAATACAATTATAATAATGAATGACTGTGAATAATGCCTGTAAATGTTTAAAAAAAAATTATAATAAATAATAATAATAACAATAATAATAACAACAACAATAATAATAACAACAACAGCAACAATAATAATAATAATAATAATAATAATAATAATAATAAAAATAAAAATAAAAATAATAATAATAATAATAATAATAATAATAATAATAATAATAATAATAATAATAATAATAATAATAATAATAATAATAATAATAATAATAATAATAATAATAATAATAATAATAATAATAATAATAATAATAATAATAATAATAATAATAATAATAATAATAATAATAATAATAATAATAATAATAAAATAAAAATAAAAAATAAAATAAAATAAAAATAATAATAATAATAATAATAATAATAATAATAATAATAATAATAATAAATTATTATAATAAATTATGCCTGGTGCGACTAGCCGGTGACGCCAGAGGAGGAAGGAGAGATGGTTTGAACATAAGTTGTGAGATGGGCAGATAAGAGTAAATCAGGGGAAATGAAATGAAGAGAAGCAGAAAGTTGCAGAAATAAAAAGATAAGATACTCGA
>OX387256.1:2690593-2693093 GCA_947562095.1 Branchellion lobata | reverse complement strand
TGTGTGTATGAATGTTTGTGTGCATGTGTGTTTGGATGTTTGTGTGCATGTGTGTTTGGATGTTTGTGTGCATGTGTGTTTGGATGTTTGTGTGCATGTGTGTTTGGATGTTTGTGTGCATGTGTGTTTGGATGTTTGTGTGTATGTGTTTGGATGTTTGTGTGTTTGTAATTTTTTCTGAAGTTTGCTCTTGTCTGTTTAGCTATTGAAATATTCTGCCACTTGGAGACCACAACTCAAATCTCCATGCGTCTATTCATAAGCAATCGATTAACTCTATTTATTCATAATTAATTAATTAATTCTACTATTTCACAGTTAATTATTCAATTAACTTCATTTAAAACCAGTTAATTAGTTCAAGTTATTCACACTTAATTATTCATTTGAATATTTAATTGACTTTTAAGGTTTTATTTTTCCAACTAATAACACACCAGGAAGAAACAGCTTTCATGCGTTTCTCATTTCCCACGACTTTTATGGAATCTTCCATGCTTTTAAACCTTTTCCCTACACACACGTAAACCTCCTCACACTTTCATGTATTACTATGCATATCAACTTTAATAATATATCCTCTACGTTGTGGCCTCGTCAGCAGCTGAAGCCACGTTACGGTTTTGTCAGCATCTGAAGCTACGTTAAAGACCTATCAGCGTCTTGAAAAGAGGCTTTCGTACAAAGCTATTACGCACGCTTACGTAAGACTTACGTGAAACTTACGTGGAAATTACCTGAAAAATTGAGTAACCTTATTTGAAACTTTTTTGAAACGCAAAATTCTTTTGTTAAACTTAGTTTTACTAACTTACGTGAAACCAACGTAAAAATTACGCGGAACTTACACAAAATTCACGCAACATTCACGCAACATTCACGCAACATTCACGCAACATTCACGCAACATTCACGCAACATTCACGCAACATTCACGCAACATTCACGCAACATTCACGCAACATTCACGCAACATTCACGCAACATTCACGCAATATTCACGTAATATTCAGAGAACATTCACACAGCATTCACGCAACATTCACGCAACATTAACGCAACATTCACGCAACATTCACGCAACATTCACGCAATATTCACGTAATATTCAGAGAACATTCACACAACATTCACGCAACATTCACGCAACATTCACGCAACATTTACGCAACATTCACGCAACATTCACAAAAAACTCACGCAACATTCAAGCAATATTCACGCGAAATTCACGCAACAATTGCGCAACATTTACCAAACATTTATGCAACATCAAAGCAAAATTCACGCAACATTCACGAAAAATTCACCACAAATTTGGGACGTTGCGGCAGAACAGAACGACCTTGTTAGGAGCGATAGAACTGAAAGAGCGTGCGGAGTATGAGTCCACATATATTTTATAATCTTCCGACACGGCGCTACACAATGCGATAAATTTTATAGACTGCACGGGCAGGAGAGAGGACATATAAGGGAGTATAAAGGGTGTATGGGCGATAAAAAGTGCGCTGATGTGCATAAAATAAAATTGGAAAGTTTGAAAGAAGTGATGAGATCAGTGTGGAAGATTATTCAATAAATATGCCCTGTCCCACCACAGTGTCTTTTTTCTTCTTCCGCAACATCTCTCCTCCTCTTCCTCCTCTTCAACATCTCTCCTCCTCCTCTTCAACATCTCTTTTCCTCCTCTTCTTCAACATCTCTCCTCCTCCTCAACATCTCTCCTCCTCCTCCTTCTCAACATCTCTCCTCCTCCTCTTCAACATCTCTTTTCCTCCTCTTCTTCAACATCTCTCCTCCTCCTCAACATCTCTCCTCCTCCTCCTTCTCAACATCTCTCCTCCTCCTCTTCAACATCTCTTTTCCTCCTCTTCTTCAACATCTCTCCTCCTCCTCAACATCTCTCCTCCTCCTCCTTCTCAACATCTCTCCTCCTCCTCCTCAACATCTCTCTTCCTCCTCAACATCTCTCTTCCTCTCCAAACTCTTTCTTTTTTTCCAACATTTTTTTTCCTCTTTCTCTTCCTCCATCCGAATTATTTTCACTTCCTCAATCTACCATTTTTCATTTTTAAATCTTTTTTTTTCAAACCTCTCATTTCGTGCCACTTATCCAAAATACTTAAAACATAATCCAACAAGCAACACATACATCCTCCACACCACTCCATCCAACAACCAACACATACATCCTCCACACCACTCCACCCAACAAGCAACACATACATCCTCCACACCACTCCATCCAACCACCAACACATACATCCTCCACACCACTCCACCCAACAACCAACACATACATCCTCCACACCACTCCATCCAACAAGCAACACATACATCCTCCACACCACTCCATCCAACAACCGACACATACATCCTCCACACCACTCCATCCAACAACCAACACATACATCCTCCACACCACTCCATCCAACAAGCAACACATACATCCTCCACACCACTCCATCCAACAAACAACACATACATCCTCCACACC
>OX387256.1:2673093-2685593 GCA_947562095.1 Branchellion lobata | reverse complement strand
ACATAAACTCAACAGACCCAAAAAATAAATCAGCCCTTCTTATTCGGATGTGAAGACCTTTCCAGCGTTTGCATGTCTGTACCTTTGTCTGTGGTATTGTTTGTAGTATTGTTTGTGGTATTGTTTGTAGTATTGTTTGTGGTATTGTTTGTGGTATTGTTTGTGGTATTGTTTGTGGTATTGTTTGTGGTATTGTTTGTGGTATTGTTTGTGGTATTGTTTGTGGTATTGTTTGTGGTATTGTTTGTGGTATTGTTTAGTTGTGGTATTGTTTGTGGTATTGTTTAGTTGTGTTTTTGTTTGTTTGTTTGTTCGATCGTGTTTGTGTTTGTGTTTGTTTGTTTTGTTGTGTTTGTTTGTTTTTTGTTGTGTTTGTTTGTTCGGTTGTGTTTGTGTTTGTTTTTTTGTTTAGATGTGTTTGTTTGTTGTATCATTTTGTGTAGTATTACTCACTGTTTGTACAATTGTATTGTTGTTTGTCGTTCTCAATGTTTGTTTGTTTGCTTCCATCACTGTTCTTTCCACGAAGTAGCCTTGTTCAGACTCGCACACTGCTGTTTGCGTGTTTTCGTATTGTTATTATTATATTATTATATTATTATTATTATATTTTTATAATAATAATAATATTATTATTTTATTATTTTATTTTTATTATATGATAATTATATGATAATTATATTATTACTATAATATTATTATATTATTATTATATTATTATTATATTCATACTCTTATTTACTTTTTCGATTGTTTTTTAGTTTTCATTTTTATTTGCAGGAGTTGCTTGGGCTTGATTCATGCTGCCACAAGCGATTGAGTGAGGTCGTCGAACTTTGAGTTAAAGTTTCTGGCAATGAATTACGGTGTGATTGCAAAACTTACTTTCCGACGTTCAAAAGTTTTTTTCTCATGAAAAAAACTTTAAAAAAATGGAATAATATTTTAAATAAATAACTTAAAAAAAACATTTTTCTTCCGACCCACTCCCTTTCATCTTGCATGCCTCACACCACCGGTGTATTAATAACTTTAAACATACTTCGCAAAACTAAATTTATGGCGAAAAATGTTATAAAAAATGCAAAAAAACTTTTTCATTAAAAAAAGATTTTTAATGAAAAATAGAATGAAGCTTCAATGGAGTTTTTCTTTGACCTTTCCGTAACCAAGGTCGTTTATTCGACCAGACCCTTCTAACGTTTACATGCACCTCGCTTTTTTTTCATTTTTTTTACATTTTTTGTTTTTCAGTTTATTTTTAGATTATTTTTAGTTTTTATTTTGGCCATATTGCCGATGGCACCATAACCTCCTTCTTCAAACCTCCTCTCATTAGACTCCCACAATACCTTCAACGACCAGTTGAAAAAAATTACTTCTCTCAGTATTTCCCGCTTTGATTATGAAAAAGAAAAATGCGAAAAACTAAAAATTTGTATTTTTTATTATTTTTATTTTTATTGTTTTTCTATAAGCTAGTGCACAACTAATTAAACCTTCATTTAACATCATAAGTACATTTTTTGTAGTTTTTTTACATTTTTAATTAAAAAAAAATTAATTAATTAAATAAAAGTATTTTTAATTTAATTAATTCAATTTACTTATTTCAATTTCATTGTTTTTCATTTTATTATTTTCACTGTCCATGGCTACCAGCCCTTACTTCTTCTCTTCCACAATCCGTCCTATCGGTTCTTCACTCCTCTTCTTCCAAGGACCATTCTGTTCCACTCTCTGAAGGAGTCAAAAACAAAAAGTCAAGATGGCAAAGGCTTCCATCAAATCAGCCTGTTTCCCTGCGTCTCTGTGAGCCAACCAAGGGTGCTGTAACAAGCAGCAGCAGTTTGGGAAGCATTTAGGCTGTTTGTTTGGGAGGTGATGGTGGCTTAGTGACCTGGCTGTGTGCTGTTCATGAAGTGGTGGTGGTAGTGGTGGTGAGTTGTGAGAGGGTGGTGGTGGTGAGTTGTGAAGGGTTGGTGGTGGTGGTAGTGAGTTGTGAAAGAGTGGTGGGAGAGAGGGGAGTAGAAAGGGCGGTGGAAGAGATGGTGGAGGTGAGGGTGAAGGGGGTGGTAGAAGAGGTGGTGAAGGAAGAGGTGGTGAAAGAAGGGGGGGTAGAAGAAAGATGAGTTGTCTGACGAGTAGCGGTGAAGGAGAAAGTTGTTTGAAGGTGGTAGTTTGTGGCTCTGGAACTCGACGGAGATAATACCCCTGTATTAATACTTGTATTCGTATTTCAGAGACAACACAGAGGTGTTGGAAAGGGATAAGGATGTTGTAGCTTCATTCCGCCGGAAGCATTTATTTGAAATATTTAAAACGAACCAATTTTGAAAACTTTGAAACTAATCCACAAAACTCCGTGTTGAGAACAACACAAAAAAAGAACTAAACGTGGTGGCTGGTCAGGCTGAAGGTGGAAATATTTGGTTGGAAGAAAACAGAGAAAAAAACTTTGGAAAAAACTTTTGAAAAGTTTTGAGCAAAATACGTGAAAAAACAAAACAAAAAAAACTATTTAGTTTTGAATGGGATTTGTAAAATAAGCGCTTGTTTTGGCAGGGTGTGGGCTCGGCCTGAGGCGGGATGAAAAAGCCGAATTCTCATTCAGAACACGATTTTCCCATTTTTGCCTCATTTCTCACCCCTTGTAGTTTTTATTTTATTTTATAAAAAAATTTACATTTGAATTTTTCTGCATTGGAATTTTTTCGCTTGTTTTACGAAAGGTTATTGTGTTTTTTTCGATCAAAAAGGTTTTTTTCTTTTTGAGGTTGCGAATAATATTTTTTATTAATGTTCGAGAATTTTTCTTCTGGTGAAAATTTTTTTTCTTTTCTAGAAATACTCCAAAATGTGATTACAGAAACATCAGCAAAGGTTCGCAGAGATTTCGAAGCAAAACTTGGTTGCGTAGGTTTTTGCGCCCTAGGTTGAAAAAGGTTTTGTTACATTTGGAAAAAAAACTTTTGATTTATTTTGCAAAGAGTGTTCCGATTTATTCTCACTTATTTAAAGATCATAAGTTACGTTTTTTTGTTTTTTTAGTTATAAAAAAAGATAAGTTTTTTTAATAATCAAAAAATTTTTTGACGATCTTTCAATTATATTTCAATTTCCAATATTTTTTGACGTTTTTTAATTACAAATTATGTTTTGGTTTAGAACACGTGTTTTGATTCCCAAGGAAATATTAAAAAAAATATCGTTTTTCCGATTTGAAAACAAAATAAAGAAAAATGCAAAAAATAAAAATATCAAAATAAAAACGTGATATAGCATGAAGATCTACCCAAACATAAAAATGGAAAAATAGAAACACATGTTACTCAAAAAATGAAATCGAGGAGAAAGAAGGCGAAATATGAAAACACAAGAAAACATAAATAAAAATGAAGTGAACATTAAATCACTTCTCAACTCGAAAACACTCGCAAAGCCAGTTAACAAAAAGCTTTTTTCACTAAAACACCACTTAAATGACTTTATGCCTTGTTAGAAACGGCTAACAAACACGCACGCATGCACGCATGCACACACACGCACACACACGAACACACACGCACACACACGCACACACACGCACACACACGCACACACACACACACACACACACACACACACACACACACACACACACACACACACACACAAGCACACACACACACACACACACACACACACACACACACACACACACACACACACACACACACACACAAGCACACACACACACACACACACAAGCACACACACACACACACACACACACACACACACACACACACACACACACACACACACACACACACACACACACACACACACACACACACACACACACACACACACACACACACACACACACACACACACACACACACACACACACACACACACACACACACACACACACACACACACACACACACACACACACACACACACACACACACACACACACACACACACACACACACACACACACACACACACACACACAGACACACACACACACACACACACACGCATTGAGATTAATGCATTTATATGCGTCTGCTGAGCAGGAAGGCGGCAAATGACAATGCGTTCGTGTGGCGTTCAAAAATTAAATGTTTGTTGAGGTGTTTCGTTTGCATCGAGTTTCAAGCTGTAAATAAACCACTTTGGAAAATCCCTTGTAAATAAATAACACCACTTCCATGTTGTGAATCGTTTACGTTGAGATACGTATTGTAGTTACTTCACACTTTTGTTCATCTCGAAAATGCCGCGTGAAACGTAGTTTTTAAAAATTATGCTTGAAATTAACTGCGTAATTGGTGCTCATTGACACGACACTACGTCACCTCCGCGTCTTAATTCACTTTTGAATAATTTGAAAATTTTTTAGAAGTTTAGCGACGATGGTCTTGAAGCCTCAGCGGCTTTGACAGCCGATGCTGGGTCGATGAGGCTGAAGAACAAGCAGAAACCTTTCACAACTTGAACAACTTGAAGGAGAGTTCGAAAGTTCCATAGGCTTCAGAGGATATTGAGTCGGTTTGGAAGCAATTCTTTAAAATAGAAAAATATTGAAACATCGAAATATCGAAATATCGAAATATCGAAATATCGAAATATCGAAATATCGAAATACTAAAACATCGGAGCAATAAAACATCGAATTAATCAAAAATTGGAAAATTAAATTAACTAAAATTTCAAAAGCAAATTTATAACAAGAACGAAATTTGAGATAATTCTAAAAGTTTCGGCTGTGAAAAAGGATTTGCTGAAAGACAATGAGATTTTGCGACGACTTTGTTGATACAGCAACTAGTGGAGTTGTGTGAATGCGGAATTAGAGATGAGAATGTTCGAATTAAGAAGACACCTTCTACAGACTCATCAAGACGCGAAAGAAGGTGAGAATCTGGTGAGTTATACCGTAAATTTGTTTTAATTATTTTACTGAAAGCCCGATGTACTTTCTCATTGTTTGAAAAAACAAAAATATAAAAATATGATATAAAAATAAATGGTGAGTTGGAAGGAGAGAAGAAACATCATAAGCACACAAAAGACTTTGTAGCATTAATGCCTTAATGCACCTCCAAGACCGCAGAAGCAAGCAATAATAACAGCGATGAATAATAAATAATTCAAAGTAAAAGGAATGAAATATGGAAATAAAAAAAAAAACTAATAATAGAAACAGTCACGATAATTGAAAAAATAAAACACTTGGTCGCCACTTTCCTGTTTCTCATGGAGTCAGACAAGGAGCGGGAGCTTCTCTTGCTAAATTAAATTTGAAAAAAAATGTTTTTTAATATAAAAATTAAAAAAAACTGAATGGAAACAATTTGAATTTTTGAATTTAATGAAGAAAAAAATAAAATTTCCAGTGATTTATTGTCTCGTAAACTAAGACGAATGCTGGAATTTATAATTCTATATAATCTATTTATCTTATTAAACTCATGTCGAAGAGGTTATCACAATTCAAAAAAAAGTTTATTCAATTTAAAAAAAAAAAATTATTTGAAATGAAATTTATGTAATAAAAAAAAATTTAATAAAATTGATTCATAAAATAAAAATAATTTATGTGATGAAAAGAATTTATGTGAAAAAAATTATTTTAAAAGAATTTCTGAAAAACATTTATTTCAAAAATAATTTTTCTGAAAAATAATTTATTTTGAAAATAATTTATTTTGAATATAATTTATTTTAAATATAATTTATTTTAAATATAATTTATTTAAAAAAAAATTATTTAAAAAAAATTAATTTTGAAAAAACATAATTTTTGGCAAGGGAGCATTTTTGTGCTTAAGAGCTCTTGATGAATGAGGATTGAAACCTCCGAATTGAAATGTTTTGCTGATATGAAAACAATTTTGAAGGTCGAAAAAACCAAAAAAAAACATTTATCGAAAAGCGGAATAAAAAATGAATTTGATCAGAAAAACGTTTTATTTTTGTCGTAAAGACTAATTTTGCTAATGAAAATTTAAAATTTGAAAAAAAAAATTAACTGAGAAGAGATTTGAGTCTGAGAAAATAAAGCACAGCTGTTGAGTTTTGAGTTCTAAACTGTGTGGAAGTGGTGCGGAAGAGGAGAGTGTGTGGAGGTGGGTTGTGAGAGAAGAAAAAGAGAGAGAAAGAAAAAGAAATAAAAAATAAACGAAAAAAAAAAGGAAGAAAAAAAAATTTAGTCATTGAATGATAATAGAAAGAGGTTTTTGGTCGATGTTGGTTGAAGTTGAAAAGAAAAAAAAGGATTATTGAAATGAAGAAAAAAGAGGAGGTTGTTGAAACAGAAGGAAGCAACATTTTGTAAGGGAGAAAAAGGAGGTGGTTGGAATAGGAATTGAAGATGGGAAAGAGAACGGGGTTGTTGAGAAGGAGAGTGAGGGAAGGAAGAAGAGGAAAAAAGAAGAGAGAAAAAAGAAGAAGAGAGAGGAAGAGGAAGAATAAGGTTAGAAGAGGGTAAAAAAAGTTTTGAAATGAAGAAGAGAAAAAGAATTTTCGATAGAAGGGGTTTTGCTGGAAGAAAGAAGCGAGGGAGGAAGAGCTCGTTAAAATAGGGGGTGTTGGAGAAGGATGGTTTTTAGAGGAGAGGGTTGATGAGGAAGGTTGGAGGAGAGAGAGGGTTGTTGGAGGAGGAGGGTTGTTGGAAGAGGAGGGTTGTTGAAGGAGGAGGGTTGTTGGAGGAGGAGGGTTGTTGGAGGAGGAAGGTTTGTTGGAGGAGGAGGGTTGTTGGAAGAAGAGGGTTGTTGAAGGAGGAGGAGGGTTGTTGAAGAAGAGGGTTGTTGGAGGAGGAGGGTTGTTAGAAGAAGAGGGTTGTTGGAGGAGGAGGAGGGTTGTTGAAGAAGAGGGTTGTTGGAGGAGGAGGAGGGTTGTTGAAGAAGAGGGTTGTTGGAGGAGGAGGAGGGTTGTTGGAGGAGGAGGAGGGTTGTTGAAGAAGAGGGTTGTTGGAGGAGGAGGAGGGTTGTTAGAAGAAGAGTGTTGTTGGAGGAGGAGGAGGGTTGTTGAAGAAGAGGGTTGTTGGAGGAGGAGGAGGGTTGTTGAAGAAGAGGGTTGTTGGAGGAGGAGGAGGGTTGTTGAAGAAGAGGGTTGTTGGAGGAGGAGGAGGGTTGTTGAAGAAGAGGGTTGTTGGAGGAGGAGGAGGGTTGTTGAAGAAGAGGGTTGTTGGAGGAGGAGGAGGGTTGTTGAAGAAGAGGGTTGTTGGAGGAGGAGGAGGGTTGTTGAAGAAGAGGGTTGTTGGAGGAGGAGGAGGGTTGTTGAAGAAGAGGGTTGTTGGAGGAGGAGGAGGGTTGTTGAAGAAGAGGGTTGTTGGAGGAGGAGGAGGGTTGTTGAAGAAGAGGGTTGTTGGAGGAGGAGGAGGGTTGTTGAAGAAGAGGGTTGTTGGAGGAGGAGGAGGGTTGTTGAAGAAGAGGTTTGTTGGAAAAGGAAGAGGGTTGTTGGAGGAGGAGGGTTGTTGGAGGAGGAGGGTTGTTGGAGGAGGAGGGTTGCTGGAGGAGGAGGGTTGTTGGAGGAGGAGGGTTGTTGGAGGAGGAGGGTTGTTGGAGGAGGATGGTTGTTGGAGGAGGAGGGTTGTTGGAGGAGGAGGGTTGTTGGAGGAGGAGGGTTGCTGGAGGAGGTTTGTTGGAGGAGGAGGGTTGTTGAAGAAGGCGCATATCGAAGCAGCATCCATCTTGCGGGGACCTCTCAATCAAGCACACTTTAATTCCTGAAAAGTAATTATCGCTAGAAATTTTTTTCGAAGAAAAAAAATCAAAACTTTATAATTGATCATGGGAGCTTTTGAATATTTTCAGAGAAGTTTGAAAATATTTCTCAACTAAAAACTTAAAACTACTTTTAAAATTTAATTTTTTCGCGAATTTTTGTTGATAAAAACAAAATAATTTGATGGTTTGGTGTAAAATTTCAGTTGTGAGAAGAAAGGATGTTTGAAAAACATAAGGAAGGATTCTTGTGCGTAATTGAAACCTTCAGAGAAAACTGCATACAAGGAGTACTTTTGTAACTGATTGAGCCAGTGATAATACTAACATGACAAATATCAAGAGAAAAATTACCTGATAACAAAAAAAAAACCATCGTTCACTTGATACGTTGCTGTTTGAAGAAAAAATAGGTAAAAACATTTAAACAAAAAAAAAAAAAAAAAAAAATGCTAAAAAAAGGAAAAAAAGTAGAAAAAACATCGTAATGTACGTCGGTGGAGATAAAGGGATTAATTAATTTTATCAATCTGGTTTCCCTCTTTGACTTCAAATAAGTAAATTTTGTTTTTTTATTATTAAAAAGATCAATGTTTTGAAAGGAAAGTGAAAAAAGATAAAATATCTCAACAAAAAACTAAAAAATGATTACAAAAAGAATGTAATCAGAGCAAAATTCAACAGGTGTTAGAATTATTTGAAAAAAACAATCCGACATTCAACAAAACTTCTAAACAAAAAAATAAAATACGTTTTTTCACACAGTAAATTATTCCACAGAGAAAATTATTTTTTTGTACTATATGGAGCATCACCTGTTCTGGAAGGACTTTCCGAAACATAAATCAGTTTTGCGTGGTGGATTACTGAGGCATATAAATGGTAACGTTACGTTTATGATTTATTAAAAAGCTAGGATGCGCCAACAACGTTGACGGCGTCGATGTTGGTGGCAATAAAATATAAATTGGAAAGGCAGCGACTTAATTGAAAGGAAAAAAAAATTAATAAAGGAGCTTGAGAAATGTTTTTTATGAAATTGCATCTAATAACAAGGGCGCTTCCTACAGCCCAAAAATTGAGACAAAAAAACAAACAAACAAAATAAACAAACAAATAAACAAACAAACAAAACAAAACAAACAAACAAACAAACAAACAAACAAACAAACAAACAAACAAACAAAACAAACAAATAAACAAACAAACAAACAAATAAACAAACAAAATAAACAAACAAACAACAAAACAAACAAAAAACAAAACAAACAAATAAACAAACAAACAAAAAAAAGAACAAAAAAAAAACAAATAAACCAACAAAGTCACTAACAAACAAACGAACAAACGAAAAAATAGGTCAATCAACTACCAGCAGCCCTACTTACATTGCACAGTTGTTTCGACCTAAGTTGGTTTCCATAGCAACCCTACATGCGCACACCAAACTCATGGCGAACCATAAAAAGGCTCCAAAAGTCACCGTCTGTAAGCGGTGGTAAATGCAACAACGATGTCAACACAAGCAACATCCATACCAACACCAACACCAAGACAACATCAACAACAACATCAACATCAACACCAACATAAACACCAAGACAACATCAACAACAGCACCAACAAAAACCAACATCAACAATAAAACCGCCAACAAAAACAAAAACGAAAATAAAAACTTGAACTAAAAGGTATGTGTGATCTTCTTAGACTCAGAAAAGTTTTACTGGAGATGGAACCGTTCGTTCTTTATCGTTCGTTCTTTTGTTCATTGTTCTTTGTCGTTTGTCGTTTTGTTCATTGTTCTTTATCGTTTGTCGTTTTGTTCATTGTTCTTTGTCGTTTGTCGTTTTGTTCATTGTTCTTTGTCGTTTGTCGTTTTGTTCATTGTTCTTTGTCGTTTGTCGTTTTGTTCATTGTTCATTGTTCTTTGTCGTTTGTCGTTTTGTTCATTGTTCTTTATCGTTTGTTCTTTTGTTCATTTTTCTTTGTTCTTTGTCGTTTGTTCTTTTGTTCATTGTTCTTTGTCGTTTGTCGTTTTTTTCGTTTTTTGTTTATTAATTGTTTATTGTTTTGTTTTCTGTTGTTGGTTTATTGAACACATTGAATTGATTGAAAAAAAACCAACATTTACAGGTTAAAAATTATAGTTGATGCTGTTTTAAAGTTTTTGAAAGAAAAAAAATTCAATGAAAAACAGACAACATCGAAATTTTCAGTGGAATATGAATTAACGGTGGCAGTAGCTAGCAGAATATCACGACACGCTTCGAAACATATTAAAAACTTGAGGGTTTGATGGAAAAAAGCAAACTGAAGCTTAATAATACGAAAAAAGCAAAAAAAAAGGCAAGAGAAGGTTAACCTCCTTCTTTTCGGCACAGGCTAAAACTCTTTTGGTCACATTTTTCATTATTCTCACACCACACCACACCACGCCACACAACACCACGCCACGCCACACCACACCACACCACACCACACCACACCACGCCACACAACACAACACCACGCCACACCACACCACACCACACCACACCACACCACACCACACAACACCACACCATACCATACCACACCACACCACACCACACCAAACCACACCACACCACATCACACCACACCACACCACACCACACCACACCACACCACACCACACCACACCACACCACACCACACCACACCACACCACACCACACCACACCACACCACACCACACCACACAACACCACACCATACCATACCACACCACACTACACCACACCAAACCACACCACACCACACCACACCACACCACACCACACCACACCACACCACACCACACCACACCACACCACACCACACCACACCACACCACACCACACCACACCACACCACACCACACCACACCACACCACGTTGGCAGGCAGAGAATGCACTGGGCGGCAACAAATGTGTCTTTTATCGATGAAAACTGTAATTTCATCACAATAAACGATACATCATTTGTAGTGTTCGTACAAACCGATGAATAAAAATTTGTGGGTTCGTACGAACCGATTGATAGAAAGTTGTGGGTTCGTACGAACCGATTGATAGGAAGTTGTGGGTTCGTACGAACCGATTGATGGAAAGTTGTGGTGTTTTTCTTTGTTTTGTTGTTTAATAATGGGTGTTTGTTGTTGTTGTGGGTGTTGCGGTGAAGAGTATTTGGGCGTGATGAAAGCAAAACTAGAATTGATGGTAAGGTGGTGGAGGAATAGAATTGATGGTGAGGTGGTGGAGGAAGAGAAGGAGTGGGGTGAGGTGGTGGAGGAAGAGAAGGAGTGTGGTGAGGTGGTGGAGGAAGAGAAGGAGTGGGGTGAGGTGGTGGAGGAAGAGAATTGATGGTGAGGTGGGGGAGGAAGAGAAGGAGTGTGGTAAGGTGGTGGAGGAATAGAAGTGTGGTGAGGTGGTGGAGGAAGAGAAGGAGTGGGGTGAGGTGGTAGAGGAAGAGAATTGATGGTGAGGTGGTGGAGGAAGAGAAGAAGTGTAGTGAAGTAGGTAAATATTGAAAAGGATGCGTTGTAGTAAAGACGGAAGAAAATATGGCGAAAATCTTATTTGTAAGCTCGAATAAGCTTACAAATGGAGTTTGGAGTTTTAGAGAAGCTTTTGACTTAAAAATACTTGAAACTTCGAAAATTGCTTTGTTTGAAATGTTTGGGAGTGTGTGGAGTGGAAGAAAAAAACTGAAGAAAAAAAAAACAAAATCTAACAGAAAAACTCTAAAAGTGATGTTTTGGAATTTTGAAAAAAAAGCTGAAGCATAAGGGAGGTTTTAAAAGTTTTTTTGTGGCCTTTGGAGTTGAAAAAAGGCGAAAATCAGAGTTGATGTGTGCTTTTCGACTGACACCCTAAAATTGCTGTCAATTCCCCCCATCAACACCTAAAAAAAACTTTGAAAGTTAAAAACAAATTAAAAGTTATTAAAAAAATTAAAATGATTTGAAAACGAAAAATAAATAAAAATTAAAAAAAATTGGCGAAGATTTAAAAGGAAAACGAAGTTGAAACAAATTAAAAAAACTCTCCATCAAAGAATTTTTGAAAAAATTGAAAAAAAAACTAACTAAAAAACACGTGAAAAACGATGCGAAAAAAAATCAAACATTTTTCATCTTAAACCTCTGAAAAATGAATAAAAACTGAGAAAAAAAACAAAGAAATAAGGAAAAATATGAATGTATGAAGAGATGTGTGCACTTGCAATGAAGCTGTGAGAGGTGGAAAAATAAATAAGATCGGTCAATAAAAACAAAAAAAAAACAAGTAACAAAACTCTAAGAGGGAAAAATACAAAAAAGAGATTAAATGAAAAAAAAACAATTTATATGGGAAATAAAATGTAAAGTAATGGAAAATATAAAAACTCAAAAAAAATAACGAAAAATAAAAAAACGAAAAAATAAAAACTAAAATGAAAATAATTAAAAATAAAAAATGGAAATATAGAGTATAAAATCTATAAAAACAATAACAAGCAGTGACGTCATGGTCAATCCTCCAAGCAAAAGGCCATTTTGCGTGCACGACGGGGTTGAGGAGTCCACAGGACTTTTTTTAATCACTGGAGGTTTCATAAACTCATCCAGACCTTGCTTCCATCTCTCAAATAGATTTTTCATAATTTTTATATTTTTCAAATTTTTCTTATTTTTCATCTTTTTCTAGATTTTTTAAATAGTTTTTTTATAGATTTTAATTCAGTTTTTCTAGAATACGTCGAATAACTTAATACATTTTTTCAACAAAAAT
>OX387256.1:2650593-2668093 GCA_947562095.1 Branchellion lobata | reverse complement strand
ACAACAACAATAACAAAGGTAACTCATGAACAACGACAAAAACAACAATAACAAAGGTAACACATAAACAACAACAACAACAACAACAATAACAAAGGTAACACATCAACAACGAAAACAACAACAATAACAAAGGTAACGCATAAACAACGACAACAACAACAATAACAAAGGTAACACATAAACAACGACAACAACAAAAATAACAAAGGTAACACATAAACAACAACAACAAAAAATACTGTCATTTTGAAAATGTGAAAAGGCAATTCTGCAAAGCAAAACAAAAGGCACAGAGATGAGAAGGGTTCTGAGCATGAATCATTCCAAAGCACCATTAAACTCACTCAAATCTCAATTCATTTTCAAATGTCCAGCCGCCTCGCTACTTCAATCCACTTTTAAGTCCACTTTAATATTCAATTTCATACCAAAGTTCACTTTTAAGCAGAAGTTTCCTTTTAAATCATTCCTCTTCTCCCTCGTCATCCTCTTCTTTCTCCTCCTCCTCCTCCACACCACACCTGTCTCTTCTTCATACGGGTTCCTACAGTTTTCAGGTGAGTTCCACTAACAACCCATCAAGAAACCCCTCAATGACTATTATTAAATCAATTCTACACTCATTTCTTCTCAATTAAATTAACTTTTCACCCATCACTCTCCAATTAAATTAACTTTCCACCCATCACTCTCCAATTAAATTAACTTTTCACTCATCACTCTCCAATTAAATTAACTTTTCACCCATCACTCTCCAATTAACCTTTGATTTCTTATCAATTGACCACTGGACAACAAATTTTCTTTGTGAGGTAATTAGATTTAACTCATTCAAAAAACAAAAACAAAAACAAAAACAAACAAAAACAAAAACAAAAAAAACGAAAAAAAAACAAAAATAATTTTGTTTAATAGTTATTTTTTGATTAATCACGAATAAATGTCGTCATATCTTTTCATAGCCGCATTTGTGGTTTATAAATCATAAGCTAAAAACCCCACAGAATAACAAAAGGTTTGTGCCCAAAATAATAATAATAATAATAATAATAATAATAATAATAATAATAATAATAATAATAATAATAATAATAATAATAAAAATAATAATAATAATAATAATAATAATAATAATAATAATAATAATAATAATAATAATAATAATAATAATAATAATAATAATAATAATAATAATAATAATAATAATAATAATAATAATAATAATAATAATAATAATAATAATAATAATAATAATAATAATAATAATAATAATAATAATAATAATAATAATAATAATAATAATAATAATAATAATAATAATAATAATAATAATAATAATAATAATAATAATAATAATAATAATAATAATAATAATAATAATAATAATAATAATAATAATAATAATAATAATAATAATATAAATAATAATAATAATAATAATAATAATAATAATAATAATAATATAAATAATAATAATAATAATAATAATAATAATAATAATAATAATAATAATAATAATAATAATAATAATAATAATAATAATAAATAATAATAATAATAATAAAAATAAAAATAATAATAATAATAATTTCCTCTGAGCACGTGACTTGAAAAAAATGAAAAAAAAAATATATGAAACGTCAAATGGTCTGAAGAGGTTGAGGTTATTAAAGGGATTGTTCTACGGAAATCTGTTTTCATTTGTTTTTATTTTGTTTTTCATTTATTTTTATTTTGTTTTTCATTTATTTTTATTTTGTTTTTTATTTATTTTTATTAATATTTATTTATTTATTTTTATTTATTTATTTATTTTTATTTATTTTCATTTATTTTTATATACTTTCATTGTGTTTTTTATTTATTTGAAATTATTTCAAAATTCTTTAGTAAAAAATAAAAAAACTTCTTTGGTCAGTTCTTTAATGGGTCTCCTGCAGCAATTGTTTGGAGATCAAAGGATTTTTGATAGCAGCAAAACTCCGTTTTGATAATGACTATTAAAAAAAACAAGAAAATTTAAAAATTAATTACCATAAAAAATAAAAACAATACGGCACAGAAAGAAAATCATTGAAAAAAGAAAACAAAACAAAAAAAAAACAAAAAGATCTGGGAGTGAAAACTTTATAAAATGAAATAAATTTTAATTTAGTTGAACTTTTTGAATAAAAATAAAATAAAAATAAAAAAATGAAAAAGAAAGCGTGCCTCAGGGTGTGTTATTGCATCCTTAAAAAAATGCATGGCCCCTATCCTCAGTCTTATCCGCTGTATAATTCAATAATTAACATTTGAAGGGAAAAAAATCGAAATAAAAACAATATAGTTTTATTTTGTATCCTCAAATTTAAAATTTTTCAAAAAACTTGAATCAGTTTTTTAATAAAGGAAAAACGGTCGAAGTTTTGCAAACATAAAAACAATCTTTAATTTATCGAAAAATGTTGTCTGAATAAACAGGAAAATGTTGAAAAATACGGGAAGGAGTTTGAATTAAACCGCAAATAAATTATTTTTAAATAATTTTCCGAATTAACTGAAAATACTTGAAAAAAATAATTTCGAAAAAACAGAAAAAATAAAAAAAATCCAATTTAGAAAAAAAGCAATTTAAAAAAATCAATTAAAAAAAATCAATTTAAAAAAAATCTCATTAATTTGAAGAAAAAAAGTTATATTAGTAGCACCTGACTGCTCTAACATGGAGGATTCATTACGAAACTTTATTGCGCATGCGAAGTGACATAGTAGTGACTTTATGTCTGGCTTCGTCTGTATTCTGTAGGCTTCTAGTTTTTCGAGTTGAAAGTTAATTTCGATTCAAAATTAAATTTTGATTCCAAATTTGAAGAGTTCTTATTGTCAAAAGTGTTTTGTTTTGTATTCCAGATTATGTTCGCTTTGAAGGATGTTTTTTCATATAAAAACTCCAAGAGGTGGTCTCTCAACCTTGGAAAAAGTTTTTATGCTTGTTGTTCAAAATACAAAAAAATAATTTAAGTGGCGGAGGCCCACGAGAGCAGTGGAGCCATTGTTGTGTGGCGACACTCCGTGAAAGCACGTCAGCGCCATACATGGCTGTCATGCCGGCGTTTTGCTGAGTTCAGCTGAGAATTTTTGAAAAAAAAAAGAAGAATTGAAAGAAAGTATTCCGAAAAAAATTAAAAAAGATTTTTTGAAAAAAAGAAATGTGAAATTTTGTTTTGAAGGAGTATTCCAAAAATAAACAGAAAAGATTTTCAGAAGAAAAAGGTTTTTTTATGGATAAAAGCTGCCTCATAAACTCCACGATAGAAAAATAAAACTTCAAGGGGCGAGTTAATGAGCTCTGGCTGCAAGAGTTTCAAATATGATTAATAAAATTTAACCAATTTAAATCATTTTTAATCAATTTTAACTAATTTTAATTTTAATTATTATTAATTATTATTAATTATTATTAATTACTTTTAATTATTTTTAATTATCATTAATTATTTTTAATTATTTTTAATTATTTTCAAATAATTTTAATTATTTTTTTTTTTTAAATTATTTTTTAAATTATTTTAAATTAATTATATTCAATTTCAATTAAAGTAAATTAAATTTTTATTAAATTTTTTTTAATATTAGTTATTTTTTTATTAATTTCAACTAATTTCAATTTTAATTTTTTTTTATTAACTTTCACTAAATGAGGTTTAAAAAAAAAATAAAAACTATTTGAGTTTTTTTTTGTCATAAGTATTTTTAATTTCATCGGATTATTTTTTTTAATTTTGAAACGGAATTTCAATGCTCTTAATTTCATGAATTTATTTTTTTTATTTTCATAAGTTGCACCTAAGTAAAAAAATCAAATTTGCAAATTCAAAATTAATCTCAGAAAAACGTAATTAAATTTGTCAAAAAAACTTTCAAACAAAAAAAAATCCAAAAAATAAAAACTTCAAAAAATAAAAATTTCAAATAAAAACTTGAAAAGTCAAACTGAAAAATCCTAAATCCCCATAGTCAAGAACAAAATGACAACTCACCAATCCGCCCACCCTCTCGCATCCATCACTCACCCACCCATTCGTCTTTCTACCTCATTTCACCTCTCATTTCCCATTCTTTTTCTTCCTTTCTTTTTACTCATTCTTATTTTTTTCTTCATTCTTTCTTTTTTCTTCTCCTTCTTTTATTTTTTTTCTTTCCTTCCTTTTTCTTTTTCTTTTTTTTTCTCTTTTGTTTTTTTTACTTATTTTTTTTTCTTTTTTCTTCTCTTTTTTTATCTTTTTCTTACTTCTTTTTTTTCCATTTTTTTTCCTTTCTTCCTTCTCTTTGTCTTTTTTTTCTTCTTCCATTTTACCATTTTTCGTTTTAAGGAGCTTACACATTTATTCTAATCACTTCTCATTTTTTAATTTTCTTTTTTTTGTTTTTTGTGTTTCATTTTTAAATCTCATTTTACAGTTTTTACTCAGTATTTTAATGTTTTCTAAAAATTCATTCCAACATTTTCAAACGTCTTTTTGAGTTTTTATTCCAACCTTTAAAAACTCTTTTCATCCTAATCATTCAACCACCCATTTGCTCTTCCATCCATCAGGGCGCTCTCTTTTCTAATTTCCCTGAAAGGAACTTAACACATTACCCTCCAACCTTTTCTTTTCAATTTCTCATTTTGAATTCACTTTTAAAATTTTTAAACTAAAAAAATGAATTAATTTCTCAAAAAAGCGGTTTCTTCTTGTTTCATCATTTTTCCATTTTTCCATCCTTTTTATTTCAACTAGCAGCTATACAAAATAAAATTCCGAATTTATTAAATTTGAAAAAGAATTTCAAAAGGCTTCCAAAATTCTTAAATTTTTAAAACCTCTGAAAACCTTCAAACTATCTACAAAATCTTTCCAATCCTTCCAAGAAGCTACGTCATGTCTCATCTTCTCGCCATTACAGCTCCCTCACAGGCGCTACAGATCAACATACCAGCACGCTGTTCAATGAAGCCTCCCTCTATTCATCCTTCAATCGAATTATTTATTGAGCAATTGAGCTCATAAACCCTTCTAGTCATCAGCACCTGGTTAATAAACTTGAACAATCCCTACTTCTTTTCATTTTTCCACTTATTTTTCCAATTTTTCATTTAATTTTTTCATTTTTCCATTTAATTTTTTCATTTTTCCATTTAATTTTTTGTTTTTTTATTCATTTTTCCATTTATTTTTCCATTTTCCATTCATTTTTTTATTAATTTCTTTTTATTCACTCATATCTTCATTTATTTTTTAATTTCTTTATTCATTTTTTTCTTTAATTTTTTTTCATTTTTTTAAACCATCCATCCATTACTTTTGCGAGCAATACCTCCCAACACACCTCCCACAAATCTTCAAAGGCTATTTAGATAATTGTCGAAAAGTTTGAAAAATCCTTCTTTCAATGTTTCCAAATGGTCTGATTTCGAGTAGTTTTTCCTGTTCCATAAAACGCCCTATGGATTGTCTTAGAAAACGCCCTATAATATTTCTCATAAAAGGTCTTATAATATTTCTCATAAAAGGTCTTATAATATTTCTCATAAAATGTCTTTTAATATTTCTTATAGAATGTCTTATAATATTTCTCATAGAATGTCTTATAACATGTCTTGTAAAATGTCTTATAACATGTCTTGTAAAATGTCTTATAACATGTCTTATAGATTCTTCTGTAGAATGTTTAAGAATGTTTCACGTTTGTTCCACGGAATCTCTTTCCTAATGAACAACCCCACAACTCACCCTCCTAATCCTGGCCTTGTTCGTTGAGCTTAATTGAGGTTTGCCTTAAAATTGAGTTTTTTTCTTCAGAAATTATAGTTTTTTTTGAAATTGAAAATTTGTCTCCATAGTTGAAAGGTTTCTTTCCATAATTGAGAGGTTTCTTTCCATAATTGAAAGGTTCTTTTTATAGCTGAGGGGTTTTCCCCATAATTATTTTTAATTTAATTCTTTCAATAAAATTGGAAGCTTATCTTTCACTTGAATTTCATTTTTCGATCATGGTTTAACTCTGAGATCGAAAACTTCCTCAAGTTCCATATTTTTGTTTTTCAATTTAAAAGCTTCCAAAATAACTTTTCCACAAAATAAACCTATCAAGCAAACTCACCCTCCGAGTGGAAGCGTATTTAAACAATTTAAATTTTTTTTTACGGTATTAAAAACAATTTGAATTTTTTAAAAACAATTTGAGAATTCAAAATTATCTTTTAAAAATGTGAAGCGCAATTTTCCAGTGTAACTTTTGATTAGTTTGGGAATCTGAAATCGAAAATATAATTGAAAACATCAGACTTCGGAAAAAGATTGACGAATTAACCAAGCGTTCTTCCAGCTCAGCAAACGAATGGCTCTTTTCCAGTTTTTTCTATTAAAAAAATAATGGTGAAAAGTGAAATATAGTTTTAAATGAACATTAATTTCTATTGAAGCACTTTAACACCACAACAACTTCAAAACCACAACAGCTTCAACACCACAACAACTTCAACACCACAACAGCTTCAACACCACAACAATTTCAACACCACAACAACTTCAACACCACAACAGCCTCAACACCACAACAACACAACTTGAACAGCTTCAACACCACAACAACTTCAACACCACAACAGCTTCAACAACACAACAACACAACTTGAAAAACTTCAACACCACAACAGCTCCAACACCACAACAACACAATTTGAACAGCTTCAACAACACAACAAAGTCAACACCACAACAGCTTCAACAACACAACAACACAACTTGAACAGCTTCAACAACACAACAAAATCAACATTACAACAGCTTCAACAACACAAAAACACTGCACCACAAACACTTCAACAACACAACACCACAACAACTTTAACAACACAACAACACAACAACTTCAACAACAAAACACAACAACAACTACGACAACACAACAATCTCAACAACAAAAAACTTAAACACAACAACACAACAGTTTCAACAATACAACAACACAACACTTTCAAGAACACAACATCACAACACTTTCAAGAACACAACATCACAACAACACAACAAATTCAACACGTAACAGCAGCGTGACCGCATGACAAGACCACAAAACTAATAGCCTCATCATGAAACCTAAGCAGTTCCCCATACGAAAGACTTTCTTGATAGTGGAGTTGAGAAGGAAGAAATTGTGAAGGAAGAAATGATGAGAGAAAAGCTAAAAACCTCCCGACGAAGCAGAAAAGCTGTTGGAGGAGAAGGATGTGGAGCTGGATGTTGCAGCCAACAAGGGTAGACTGTTGGATGAGGAGGATGTTAGGGGGTTGCAAGCAAGGAGATGAAGTGGACTCTACAAACCGCTCCTCCAACTAGAAGTTTCGAATATCGGTTCAAAATTTTGATGAATTATAAATAAACGTTTTGAAATATAAAAGTAAGGTTTTATTTTTATTCGTAGACTGAGTTGAGAATTAAAAATAACAGTGCATCTCACGAAATATTACCTTCTGATTGGTTCTTGGTGATAGCTTGCGTAATCCATTCAATGCCACTCAGACAACAGTCGATAACATTCACAAAAATAACATGTCAGCGTTTTGCAAAGCAATTCAATGTTTTTTTTTAGCAAAACTCACCCAATTTTTGGTCACGCAAGCGGCTTTTTAAGAACGTCACGTAAAGACTGGCGCAAACCACATAATGCTTATGATACAACAATTGAATAACAGTTGAATAACAGTCTAGAAGTCTTTACAGTATTTTGTTTTTTTTCGTACATTAAATTTTGTTTTTCTCCCACAAAATATTTTTTTTTTCTCCAAAATTGGAACTCACCCCTGTTGTGTCAACTCATAGGCGTTATTTTTCATCTTTATAATTTTACTTTCATATTTTTATTTGTCCAGTCAGAAAAATTAAAACCAACAGCAAAACATAAAAAAACTCTAGCAGAAAAATTATTCTTTTTAAACACAAGTTCATTGCTTTTCAAAGCTTTCGTCCGCAAAACAAGCAGGCGTCGGAGCCACCCCACGATTATTTCGTCTCCAAATCTTTCCACACAATTTGTCGTTTTTTTCCATTTGATTCTATGTTTTCATTCTAAGTTTTTTTTGAAGTTTTTATTTTGTTTTTTAAAGTTTTTATTTTGTTTTTTTAAAGTTTTTATTTGTTTTTTTTTCATTTTGATACTATTTTTTTATATTTCAAAATTTGATTTTGTTTTCTCTGTGGTTTAATTTTGTTTTTATTTGTTTTTATTTTTATTAATCTTCTGTTTTTGTCTCATGTTTTCATTCACTTTCATTTTTGCTGCCACTTGAAAAAAAGGAAAATGATTCGAAATAAGAGCGGTGTTTGAGAGTAAATTTTTATACCAAAAAAATTTTTTTCGAAAAGGTTTTATTGAAGAAAATTGATCAGTTTAAAAGTTGTACTTCAAAATACAAACTTTACCTCTGAGTTCAAAAGTTACTATCTTGGCCATGCAGTGCTGTGCCAGGCCAATCAAGGCCTTTCAACCACCAATCAAACAAGTAGTTACTTGATTGAATGGCCAATTGGCAGACACTGACCTGGCGGAACATAGTGGATTGCGCAATGGCATTCATAAGAGTTCGTCAAAGTTGATGTTTCTACTCTTCACAAACTCCTCACTGCTTGGCATCAAAAACTATCGGAAGCTAGCTTTTGATTTTTAAAATAAAAATTAAGACAAAAGGAACTTAATAAATAGTAGATAAATACCAAAGAAAGTATATAAAAAATAATTTCGTCCAACAAAAAAAGGTCGTTCCAAAAACATCAAGATAAAGATTTACACATAAAAAAAAACTAATGGCATGGGTTAAAAGTGAACTTTGATAATATTGGAAATTTATGGCGCTTAGCAAATTGATGGCTCCATGCTGACACAATATGCACGCATTGATCAATTCCGCGCGTCAAAGGCCCCGCCTGACGCCACGTTCACGTCTTTCTTTCCTTCATTCCTTTCTTCCTTCTTTCCTTTTTTTCTTCCTTCTTTCCTTTCTACCTTACTTCCTTCCTTCCTTCCTTCCTTCCTTCCTTCCTTCCTTCCTTCCTTCCTTCCTTCCTTTCTTCCTTCCTTCCTTTCTTCCTTCCTAAATTCTTTCAATCCTTTCTCCTTTTACTCCCTCCTTCCTTTGTTTCTTCATTTTTATCATTCTTTCATTCTTTCATTCCTTCCTTCATTCTTTCATTCCTTCATTCTTTCATTCCGCCATCCATCTAACCCACCACCCATCCAACCCACCATCTATCCAACCCACCATCCATCCAACCCACCACCCATCCAACCCACCATCCATCCAACCCACCCCCTTTGAATCCTACCCTCACCACCTTCCCCCGCTCAGACCTCTTAATATATAAGAAGTATCTAAATCACACCATTTAATTAATTAAAGAGTGTCCATCTTAGCTAATTCTTTCTAATCTGCTCTTTCTTCATTCTTTTTTAACTTTTTTTTCATCTACCTTCCATCCATCTTTTTTATAAATCTATCATCTCTTTCGCAAAACTAATTTCTTTTTTCATTCATTAATTCTTTTCAATCAAGCTTTTCCGCCTCTCGTCCGCTTTCCATCCTCCTCCATCTTCTTTCATCTTCTTCCATCTTTTTCCAGCCTCCACCATCCTCCTCTATCCTCCTCCACCCTCCTCCATCCTCCTCCATCCTCTTCCATCCTCCTCCATCCTCCTCCATCCTCCTCCATCCTTCTCCATCCTTCTCCATCCTCCTCCATCCTTCTCCATCCTTCTCCATTCTCGTCCATCCTCCTCCACCCTCCTCCATCCTTTTCCATCCTCCTCCATCTTCCTCCATCTTTCTCTATCCTCCTCCGTCTTCCTCCATCTTTCTCCATCCTCCTCCATCCTCCTCCATCCTCCTCCATCCTCCTCCATCCTCCTCCATCCTCCTCCATCCTCCTCCATCCTCCTCCATCCTCCTCCATCCTCCTCCATCCTTCTCCATCCTCCTCCATCCTCCTCCATCCTCCTCCATCCTCCTCCATCCTCCTCCATCCTCCTCCATCCTCCTCCATCCTCCTCCATCCTCCTCCATCCTCCTCCATCCTCCTCCATCCTCCTCCATCCTCCTCCATCCTCCTCCATCCTCCTCTATCCTCCTCCATCCTCCTCCATCCTCCTCCATCTTCCTCCATCCTCCTCCATTCTCTCCATCCTCCTCCATCCTCCTCCATCCTCCTCCATCTTCCTCCATCTTCTATTTTCTTTCATCTGCTCCCAGCTTCTCCCATCCACTTCCTTCCTCCTCCATCTTCTCCCAAATTCCACGCAGCCTTCTAAATCCACGAAATTTAGTTTATTTCATTTGAAATCTTATCTCTTCCTCCTTCATTACTTTTATTTCGTTAGTCTCATTCTACGCACTGCTTTCAAATTTCTCGTTTTCTTCATTCTCTTTAACTGTGCCTTTTCATCTTCTTCGTCTTTCAACCCTTTTTTCTTCTGCAGTCGTCATGTATTATTCAATGTTGTGAAGAGAAATGAAGATGCCGAGCGAGAATGAAAAAAAGAAGTTGTAGAAAAAAAGAAGAAAAAGGAAAAAAAGAAAAAAATGAGAGGATGAAAAAATGAAAAGAAAAAAATGAGAGGATGAAAAAATGAAAAGGAAAAAATGAAAAATAAAAAAAAATAATTGAAAAAATAAACTTATCTACAACGTCAATGACAATATAAATTATTATGAACCGGACCAAGAAAATGTATTTCAGACCCATTTTAATTATTAAAAAAAAACTTTAATTAAAAATACAATCAGAAAAACAATCAGAAAAACAATCAGAAAAACAATCAGAAATACAATTAAAAAAACAATCAGAAAAACAATCAGAAATACAATCAAAAAAACAATTAGAAGAAACCAAAGAAGTGAAATTTATCACTGACATGCTAAATAAAGGTTTTTGTGGCGTTCTTTGACCTTTTTATGCAGTCTTTCTACTTCAAATTCATTTCTGTCAGAACAAAATTTTCGAAATCTCAACCTTTTTTTCATTTTGGAAAATATTTTATTTAAAAAAATTAATAAAATTGAAAAAAAAACAACTTTTCAGTTGAGGAAATCTTTTTGAAAACTTCGTTAATTCGACCAAATTGAGTCTTATTGGATAATTTCTGCAGCACGAAAAAACATATTTTTGGGAATTTTTTTAGCGCCGAATATTTTTATCAATATTAATTGCAACATTGTCCCATTCGCCTGTACATCAAGTTTCCTGTCACATTCCAAGTATATTATTTCCTTTATTGTTCCTTTATAACTATATTATCTCGCCTCCGCTGCTGCTGCTGCCTTCTTCTTCGTCTCTTCTTCTTCTTTGCGTTTTTTGTTTGTGTTGTTTTTGTGTTTGTTTGTTTGTGTTTGTTTGTGTTGTTGTTTGTTTTTATTTACTTTTTGTTTGTTTGTGTTTGTTTGTGTTGTTGTTTGTTTTTGTTTGTTTGTTTGTATTCATTTGTTTTTTTTGTTTGTGTTGTTGTTTGTAATGTTGTATGTTTGTGTTCGTTTGTTTTTTTTGTTTGTGTTGTTGTTTATAATATTGTTTGTTTGTGTTTGTTCGTGTTATTGTTTGCTGTTTGAGCTTTTGGTGTTTTTGTTAGTTATTTTTGTTGCCGTGGTCGTTTGTTGGTGTTTTATGTTGGTGAACAGTTGGTGTGTTTGTTGTTCTTGTTTTCAATTCTGTTGATCCATCTGGACATATTAATAAATAAACTCTAACCAAAACACTTTTCAACAAATGTTGGTCGAAATCTTTCGAACCGCGAATCCAAAATGTTGAAAAAGTGCCAGAAAAGGTGTGAAAAGTAAACAACCTCCCACGCGGGATTGATCCTGAGAAGGTCTTTCATAAATATAACTTTTAAAAAATCTTTCTTTATTTCCTCCACGAGGCTTGAACAGCAATGATGATGGACAGAAACATCTACACAGATCCCAATACAATGCCTTTGCACCTCCCAAAACCCCCCGGGCCAAATGCAGCCATAATATTACTCTCTTGCTATTATTATTTATTATTATTATTTATTATTATTTATTATTATTTAATATTATTTATTATTATATTTTATTATATTTCATTATTATTTATTATTATTTTTTATTATTATATTTTATTATTTTTTATTATTTATTATTACTATATTTTATTATTTTTTATTGTTTTTATTATTTTTCAATATTTTATCTTTTTTTTCTTTGTTTTTGTTTGTTTTTTTTTTCTTTGAATGTTTTTGTTTCAGAATCTCACCATCAACTGAAAAATCAACAAACCAACGAAATCACCATAAACCTCAAAATAATATCAACAATAACAATAACAACAGCAATAACAATAGAATGACGCAATAAGCCACGCAATAACATACTCGGAAAAAGCTTCAGCAACAAAAACAGCATTTTCCACAGTATCAATAATAACTCACCAAGGCATAGATGGTGGTGGAGTGGTTGGATGGTGTGGTGGGTTGTATGGTAGGGTGGTATGGTGGGGTGGTTGGATGGTGTGGTGGGTGGTATGGTGGGGTGGTTGGATGGTGTGGTGGGTGGTATAGTGGGGTGGTTGGATGGTGTGGTGGGTGGTATGGTGGAGTGGTTTGATGGTGTGGTGGCTTAGTGGTGTGATGGTTTGGTGGTGTGGTGGTTTGGTGGTGTGGTGGTGTGGTGGTTTGGTGGTGTGGTGGTGTGGTGGTTTGGTGGTGTGGTGGTGTTTTGGTGTGGTGGTGTGGTGGTGTGGTGGTGTGGTTCTGTAGCAGTATAAATATTTGTTACTGTAGTATTATGGAAATATAATTGTATAATAGTCTGTGAATTTGAAAGGGTGGTGATGTAGATGGCGGTTGCATGGGGGAGAGGTTTGTGTGTGGTGGGTTATAAGTGGTGGGATGTGGCGAATGATTTGAGTTTCCATAACGACTGCAAAAGTGTTGAATTTGAATAGGAATGTGAGCTAGACTGTTGTGGCTGCGTGACTGCTTTGCATGAGAAAATACGAAAGAAGTGTAAGTAGACGCTGTGATGGTGGGGTGGGTGGAGTGGGTGGGATGGGAGAAGTTGGTGGAGTGGGTGGGGTGGGTGGGGTGGGTAGGGTGGGTGGAGTGGGTAAGGTGGGTGGGGTGGGTGGAGTGGGAGAAGTTGGTGGAGTGGGTGGGGTGAGTTGGTGGAGGGGGTGAAGTGGGTGGGGTGGGTGGGGTGGGTAGAGTGGGAGAAGTTGGTGGAGTGGGTGGGGTGGGTGGGTGGAGATGGTGAAGTGGATGGGGTGGGTGGGGTGGGTGAGATTGGTGGAGTGGGTGGGGTGGGTGGGGTGGGTGGGGTGGGTGGAGTGGGTGGGTGGAGTGGGTGGAGTGGGTGGGTGGAGTGGGTGGGTGGGTGGAGTGGGTGGGATGGGTGGGTGGAGTGGGTGGGTGGGTGGAGTGGGTGGGTGGGTGGAGTGGGTGGGGTGGGTGGGTGGAGTGGGTGGGTGGGGTGGGTGGGGTGGGTGGGGTGGGTGGAGTGGGTGGGTGGAGTGGGTGGAGTGGGTGGGTGGAGTGGGTGGGTGGGTGGAGTGAGTGGGGTGGGTGGGTGGAGTGGGTGGGTGGGTGGAGTGGGTGGGGTGGGTGGGTGGAGTGGGTGGGGTGGGTGGGTGGAGTGGGTGGGGTGGGTGGAGTGGGTGGGGTGGGTGGGTGGAGTGGGTGGGTGGGTGGAGTGGGTGGGGTGGGTGGGTGGAGTGGGTGGGGTGGGTGGGTGGAGTGGGTGGGGTGGGTGGGTGGAGTGGGTGAAGTGGGTTGAGGAAAGCTGAACGGGTTAAAGTGCAGTTGAAAAGAAATGAGGTAGATTGGAGCGCAAAGAAGTACAGTGGAATAAAGTGAAAAAGTGATCCGAAAATCTTATCTGAATGATAAAGAAAAAAAATTTCATATGGGGGTTCAACCACTAACAATACAACTTCTGCCGATGTTTGAGGGGTTCGACCTCGCTGAGACGAGAGTTTTGACATTTCCATTGTAAATTTCTTTCATTTCTCTGCGTTTGTCTCCACTCCAATTACATACCTCCCCTTTCTATAGCGCTTCATTGTATTGAACGCAAATGTCTTTATGGCGTCACGCGGCAGTATTACGACGCTCGCAACATCACATAAATGAATCTTCTATTCTCCCAAGCTCCTCAGCCGTTTACTAAAAATCCGAAACTTTTGAAAAAGTGCAAAGTTGAAATTTTGTCATTATTGACGGAATTTTTTATAATTTCCATCCCAAATTGATTTTTATTATTATTTCGAAATATTTGATCAATGTTTATTATTATTTTGAAACATTCAATCAATTTTTATTATTATTTTAAAATATGACATTTTTAAATTGATCATCTGATAAACCTAATTTCGACGTTTAACTCCACTTTTATTCATTCTTTTCCCATTTCATGTTGGCAACCATTCAAGGCCCCTTTGAATTTTTTATATGGAAATTTACTTATTTCGCTGTTTTGAAAACAGAAAATCAAATGTGTTTTGTTTCCATTTATATGCCCTCTGTATATTCAAAAACTTAATTTAACTATCAAATAAAAACAAATGAAAATCTACGAATAAACAACCAAAGTTTTGCGATTTCAAACCGTAAAGAAAAAAAAAAAATTGACCTAAAAACCCGAAATTTTCAAGTGAAAACCGAATTCCTTCAGACTCTCACGCTTATGGCTGCTATGCGTTGTAAGTGTGAGTTAAAAAAAATTAATAAAATTTAATAAGGATTTTGTTATTTTTATATAAATAAGATAAACTTTTTTATTATTTTTTTGCAATTTAAGTGGAAGATGAAAGTATGTGGTTTGAATTAAGAATAAGGATTCTTTGAAGAATGGAATTCCAACATTGTGAAAGGAGGTGGGAAGTTTGAAAAAAAAAAAAAAAACTGAGCAAGCAGGAATAAGTGAGAAAAAATTAAAATAGTTTTGAACAAAACAAAATTTAAATTAAACTCAAAAGTTATTTAAATGGTGAAAAGTCGAAATAGCAACCGAAAAAATATTTTTCCGAAAAAAAATTTCAGGTGACGAAGATTTTTATGGTGACATTGGTGTAGTAAAAAAGACCACAAGACCTAATAGTATACTTTGCATTGCAATAACTTTATATTAATAAAAATTTTCTAAAATTTTTTTCATCTACCTAAATCGCCTTTTGTTTTTCTGTTTTTTTTTCGTAACAAGTTTTTTTTTAAGAAAATACTTTTTGTTTTTTTTTATGGATGAGCTCAAAAGTTTTTCTACTGATTTATTTGTTTGCACACAACAAAATCAACCACACTGACAACTTTTTCAACAACAAAAATCTTCAAATTTTTATTTTATTTTTTCAACAAAAAAAACAACAACGAAAAACAACATTGTCATCACCACCACCGGCACCAACACCAACAACAGGACCACAACTACAGTAGACAACATCAACAACACCACCAACATCAACAGCAACAACTGCCACCACCAACAGCAATATTAACAACAACTGCCACCAACACTACCACCAACAACAACACCAACAAAAACACTAACAACAAGCCCACCAACACAACCAACAAAAACTTTTACAGCCCCCACCATCACCACCATCACCACCACCAACTACCCCAACAACAACACCACCAACACTACCAACACCCTACCACCAACAACACAACCAACAGCACCACCACCAACAACAAAATCAACAACCACAACCACCAACAATAACACCACCAACAACACAACCACCACCAACAACAACAACAACACCACCACCACAAACACCACCACCACCACCATTACCACCACCACCACCACCACCAACAACACCACCACCACCAACAACAACAACACCACCACCACAAACACCACCACCACCACCACCACCACCACAAACACCACCACCACCACCACCACCACCACCACCACCACCACCACCACCACCACCACCACCACCACCACCACCACCACCACCACCACCACCACCACCACCACCACCACCACAAACACCACCACCACCACCACCACCACCATTACCACCACCACCACCACCACCACCACCACCACCACCACCACCACCACCACCACCACCACCACCACCACCACCACCACCAACACCACTAACACCACCACCAATAACAACTGCCACCTCATGAGAGCAGAAAAAACTCTGAACATCCACAAGGAAGTCTTCAAAGGCCGCCCTTCAGTTCACCAATCTTCGTGCCACTTCCTTTTCCTCCTATCTGTTTTTTTTCTTTTTTTTCTTTTTCATAATTTTTTTTGTTTACTTTTTTTCAATGTTTCATCTTTTTCTTTCATTTCTTTATTTTTTATACATTTTTATTCATTTATTTATTTATTTATACTCCTTAAATTTTCACATTTTGTTTTTTTATTTTTCTCATATCATTCATTTTTTTCTTGCTATGTCATTCATTTCTTCTTCATTTCGTTCCAAATTATATATATACATATTTCATCTCATTTTCTTTTTCTTCTAGTTTTTTTCTAACTTTTTTTTCCAATTTTTTTTCTTTAACCTCATTTCATAACTTTAAATTCTCTTTTTCTTCATTTTTTTTCTCATTTTTCTTTTTTTTCTCATCTGCCTTTCTGGCATCCTTTTTTTCTCTTTTATATATATTCCTCACCATCAACCTACTCTCCTCCTAACGATGACCCTCCATATTCATATCATCAAGCTTTTATTTAATTTTTTCTTTTTCATTTTTTATCTTTTTTTAATAATTTTTTTTCTTTTTTTTTCTTTTTTTTTTGAAAGCTTCCTTTTCTTCTTTTTCCATTGTAGTAAAGACCACAATGTTTTTAACTTTTGGTGTTTGTTGCAATGTGTGTTTTTATTTGTTTCACTTTCATTTTGAATGTTGCTGTTGTTGTGTTTGTTCCTCTTGTTGTTGTGTCTGTTCTTCTTGTTGTTGTGTCTGTTCTTCTTGTTGTTGTGTTTGTTCCTCTTGTTGTTGTGTCTGTTCTTCTTGTTGTTGTGTCTGTTCTTCTTGTTGTTGTGTTTGTTCCTCTTGTTGTTGTGTCTGTTCTTCTTGTTGTTGTGTCTGTCCCTCTTGTTGTTGTGTCTGTTCCTCTTGTTGTTGTGTCTGTCCCTCTTGTTGTTGTGTCTGTTCCTCTTGTTGTTGTGTCTGTTTTTCTTGTTGTTGTGTCTGTTCCTCTTGTTGTTGTCTGTTCCTCCGTTGTTGTGTCTGTTCCTCTTGTTATTGAGTCTGTTCTTTTGTTGTTGTATGAAACGTCTTTGCTGTTTTCGTTGTATGAGTTACTCTTGTATGAGACGCCTTCGTTGTATGTTTTTTTTGTATAAGTTTTTTTAACAGTGTTTGGTTATTGAGCTCACTCTTAATTTCCATTGGAATAGTTTTTTTATGCCTTTTGTACCTTTTATGAATCTCAGAAGTAATCTTAATGTTACAAATATCGTTCCGGTCGCATAAAGATCAC
>OX387256.1:2638093-2645593 GCA_947562095.1 Branchellion lobata | reverse complement strand
TATTACTACTACTACTACTACTACTACTACTACTACTACTACTACTACTACTACTACTACTACTACTACTGCTACTACTACTACTACTACTACTACTACTACTACTACTACTACTACTACTACTACTACTACTACTACTACTACTACTACTACTACTACTACTACTACTACTACTACTACTACTACTACTACTACTACTACTACTACTACTACTACTACTACTACTACTACTACTACTACTACTACTACTACTACTACTACTACTACTACTACTACTACTACTACTACTACTACTACTACTACTACTATCATTATTATTATTATTATCAAGTAATAACGCTTAGTTAGCAAGCAAGTAATAAGTTCTGTTGCATTTAACGAGCAATTATTGTAGTCTTCTGTATGGCCGGTTCCACCCCACTTGTTTCTGTTGTTGATGGTGTTGGTGGTGGTGTTGTTGTTGGTGTAGGTGGTGGTAATGTTGTTGTTGGTATTGTTGTTGATGGTGTTGGTGGTGGTGGTGGTGATGTTGTAGGTGTTGTTGTTGCTGATGTTGGTTTTGGTGGCAGTGCTGTTGTTGCTGTTGTTGTTGATGGTGTTGATGGTGTTGGTGGGGGTGTTAATGCTGATGGTGTTGGTGGTGGTGTTGTTGTTGATGGTGTTGGTGGTGGTGTTGTTGTTGGTCTTTTTGTTGTTAATGTTGTTGGTGTTTTTGTTGATGTTGGTGTTTTTATTGATGTTGGTGTTTTTGTTGATGTTGGTGTTATTGATGTTGTTGTTGGTGTTAATGAGTGCTGTAGTTGATGGTGTTGTCAATTCTGTTTTCAACATTGATAGTGTTTTGAGTGGTGTTGTTGTTATTGTTATTGTTGTTGATGGTGTTGTTAGTGGTGTTGTTGTTGTTAATGGTCCTCGTGATGACACTGCTTTGGAATCTATTTTTCTGGCATATTATTTGTTGAACTTCGTTGTTGTTGTTGTTTATGTTTGTGTTGTTGTTTTTTTTTGTTTATGTTTGTTTTGTTGTTATTATTGTTTTTTTAGGATGTTTTCTTTTCGGTTTTTTGTTTATGATGTTGTAGTTCCTTCGTTTTATCAATACTTTTGCTTTTGTTGTTGTTTTTCGTTTGTGTTGTTGTTGGAATGATGAGTATTATCTTTGCTGATGTCACTTTTGATGCCCACGAGAGATACGCCAGGTTAACCGCTTGTACTCACAGGCACGAGGGTTGTGTGAAAGAAAACGTACCTTGTTGTTACCGAGATTACTGTTGTTGTTGATGACGTTGGTTTTGTTGTTGTTTATGTTGTTAATGATGATGTCGGTTTTGTTGTTGTTGATGTTGTTGTTGATGACGTTGGTTTTGTTGTTGTTGATGTTGTTGTTGATGACGTTTGTTTTGTTGCTCTTGATGTTGTTGTTGATGACGTTTGTTTTGTTGCTCTTGATGTTGTTGTTGATGACGTTGATAATGTTGTTGTTGATGATGTTGGTTTTGTTGCTGTTGATGTTTTTGTAGTTGATGTTGTTTTTGTGGTAGATGTTGTTGTTGTGGTTGATGTTGCTGTTGTGGTTGATGTTGTTGTTGTGGTTGATGTTGCTGTTGTTGTTGATGTTGTTGTTGTGGTTGATGTTGCTGTTGTGGTTGATGTTGTTGTTGTGGTTGATGTTGTTGTTGTGGTCGATGTTGCTGTTGTGGTTGATGTTGTTGTTGTGGTTGATGTTGTTGTTGTGGTTGATGTTGTTGTTGTGGTTGATGTTGCTGTTGTGGTTGATGTTGTTGTTGTTGTGGTTGATGTTGTTATTGTGGTTGATGTTGTTGTTGTGGTTGATGTTGTTATTGGGGTTGTTGTTGTTGTGGTTGATGTTGATGTTGGGGTTGATGTTATTGAAAATGTTGTTCTTCTTGATATTATTGTTGCTCTTATTGTTTCTCCTATTGATGTTTGTTGTTGATGTTGTTTCTGGTGTTATTTCTGGTGTTATCGTTGTCGTAGTTGTTGTTTATAAATGCATAATCGTTGTTTTAGTGGCAGCACAGGAGGGTGTTCGTCTTCTTTATTTCCTCCTTCTGACTCGTTCCGCTTGGATATACACCGAATGGCTTAACTCGCTTGTTTATGCTGTTGTTGTTGTTTTGGATGTTGTTGTTGTTGTTTTGGATGTTGTTGTTGTTGTTTTGGATGTTGTTGTTGTTGTTTTGGATATTGTGTTGTTGTTGTGAATGTTGGGTTTTTGTTGTAGATGTTGTTGTTGTTGCGGATTTTGTTGTTTTATGGTGGATGTTGTTGTTGCTTAAGTCGTTTCTGTTGTTTTTTATATTTTTCCTGTTGCTTATTTGGGTGTAGTTGAAAACGCTGTTATTGTTATTTTTATTGTTATTGTTGTTAAAAACGCTGTTATTGTTGTTGAAAACGCTGTTGTTATTGTTTTTGTTGTTGTTGATATTGATGTGTTTGTGGGTGTATTTGTTGTCGATGGTGTGACTGTAATAGTAGCTGGGGTGGAAATAACTGTTTGGTTGCTGTTTTCACGGTGAAGAATGTTCTCCAAATGGTACTTGTAGATTTTTTATTGATTGCTGCCCTCCGTGTGGATGGTTATGTTCGCTGGTGTAAATAATGTTGTTGTTTTTGTTTTTATTGTTGTCTTCATAGCCATTGTTGTTGTTGTTGTTATTGTAGCTGTTGTTGTTACAGTAGTTGCTGTTGTTGTTGCAGTAGTTGCTGTTATTGTTGTATTCGTTGCTTTTGTTATTGTATTAGTTGTGGTTATTATTGTAGTTGTTGTTGCAGTAATTGTTGTTGTTGTTGTTGTTGCAAAAAACTTAATTGTTGTGTTAGTTGTTTTGTATTAGCTAGAGTTGCAGTTGTTTTGTATAAGTTGGAGTTGGAGTTGTTTTGTATTAGTTGTTGTTTTGTTTCAACTCTTAGTGGTGGAATGTGAGTGGTGGTCATGATTGCAGATGTTGTCATTTTTGTGCTTTTTGTATTTATTGGCTTGGCTTGTGTGATTTCTATTAATATAGCGGTTGTAGGAAGGGAAGCAGTAGTAGGAGTGGTTGTAACAAAGGTAGATGTGGTAAGAGTGGCTGTAATAGAAGTGGATGTGGTAGGAGTGGCTGTAATAGAGGTGGATGTGGTAGGAGTGGCTGTAATAGAGATTGATGCGGTAAGAGTGGCTGTAATAGAGATGGATGTGGTAGGAGTGGCTGTAATAGAAGTGGATGTGGTAGGAGTGGCTGTAATAGAGGTGGATGTGGTGGGGGTGGCTATAATATAGGTGGATGTGGTAGGAGTGGCTATAATAGAGATGGATGTGGTAGAAGTGGCTGTAATAGAGGTGGATGTGGTAGGAGTGGCTGTAATAGAGATAGATGTGGTGGAGGTGGCTGTAACAGAAGTGGATGTGGGAGGAGTGGCAGGATTAGCAATGGTCAAGGTAAGAGTGGCTGTGGCAGTGGAAAGAGTGGTGATAAAGACTGTTGTTGTCGTGGCGTGTGCCCAGTTTAATGAGACAACTCTGATTTTTGTTCTTGAAAAAGTAATGGCTGCAACTAGCCACTACCACTACCGCTACCACTACCACTACCGCTACCGCTACCACTACCACTACCACTACCACTACCGCTACCACTACCGCTACCACTACCAATACCACTACCACTACCACGACCACTACCACTACCACTACCGCTACCACTACCGCTACCACTACCGCTACCACTACCGCTACCACTACCGCTACCACTACCACTACCACTACCACTACCGCTACCACTACCACTACCGCTACCACTACCACTACCACTACCGCTACCACTACCGCTACCACTACCGCTACCACTACCACTACCGCTACCACTACCACTACCACTACCCCTACCACTACCGCTACCACTACCACTACCGCTACCACTACCGCTACCACTACCTCTACCACTACCACTACCGCTACCACTACCACTACCACTACCACTACCACTACCGCTACCACTACCACTACCACTACCACTACCACTACCACTACCGCTACCACTACCACTACCACTACCACTACCGCTACCACTACCACTACCGCTACCACTACCGCTACCACTACCGCTACCACTACCGCTACCACTACCACTACCGCTACCACTACCACTACCACTACCACTACTACTACCACTACCGCTACCACTACCACTACCACTACCACTACCGCTACCACTACCACTACCGCTACCACTACCGCTACCACTACCGCTACCACTACCACTACCGCTACCACTACCACTACCACTACCACTACTACTACCACTACCGCTACCACTACCACTACCACTACCACTACCGCTACCACTACTGCTACCGCACCAGCTACTCCCAGAGCCACTACAAGTAACATAGAAATAACCACAACAAAAACCAAACCAGTCTTTTTAAAAACCACTACAACAACTAAACCAGCCACAACAACCACACCAGCCAACCACACCAGCCACAACAACCACAACTACCCCCACAACAACCACAACTACCCCCACAACAACCACAACTACCCCCACAACAACCACAACTACCACCACAACAACCACAACGGCCACTACAGCAACCATAACGACCAATTCAACAACCACAACGACCACCACAACAGCCACAACGACCACCACAACAACCACAACGACCACTACAATTGCCTCCATCATCACCCACGTATGGTCTTAACTCTCTCCTCGTTAACTTTTCTTTCTTTATTCCCTCATTTTTCCTTCTTTATTTCAATCTTCTCATTTTTATTGTTTTCTCAAGTTCACTTTTCCATTTTTCACTTTTATTTTTATTTTTATTTATTTTATTTTATTTTTTCTTTTTCTCTTTCATTTCGCTAGGCATCTTATTTGGTTTTTTTTATTGAATCTCTCCACTTTATCCTCCACATCACTGTGGTTTGACATCATTAAGGTCGTCATAGCAACCGCACGTGGCTTGTTAGATGTGGATTCAGAGTCTTTGGTGATTTCTTCTTTCTTTTCCGGTTGCTGTCGTAGCGAACACGTGAGATCGCTGTGCAAAATGACGTATGCGATGGAGTTTTTCTTTGTATTGTTTTTCAATTCATAGAATTTTTTGAGATATAATTTTTTTAATTCTTTTATTCTTATTTATTTATTATTTTATTTTTTTAATTTTTTTTTATTCTTTTATTTTTTTTTTTTTAAACAATTATTTCACAATCCACTTTGTTTCCTAGTAAAAACACAATTTTTTTTCACTTCCTATTTCAAACTGCTTTTCCGCTCCTCACTTACTGTTTTTTTTATTTTTTTTTAATTCAGCAAAACTACTCCCAAAACCTTTCGTTACCTGAAATTAAATTTTTTCAATTCGTTCTAATGTCTTTTATTTGCCCTTTTGAGCACTTTACTTGAAAAGTCATCACTATTTCATTCGAAATTCTCACTCTTTTGACTTATTTTTTGTTTTTTTCCGATGTTTTGCAACAAAATGTTCATATTTTGAGTTTTTCAGATTTCACTTTTCATTTTTTCTTCGTCATTTTCACTCAGCGTGTGCTCATGCATGTTGCTGGCTGACGAAAAACATGAAAATAAATTTTTTTCCACATGAACTCGTTTGCATTTTTAAAAATTTAGGTCAGTTTTTCCGAAAAGTTTTTTCATATTTTATAATGGCGAACCCATTTTGAATGCGGATCAATCTACAGCCCAGTCAACTTTCTGTTCGATATCGGAAAAAAACCAACAAGGATCACCATCTTTAACTTCTTTTTCTTTTTTTTCTTTTTTTTCTTTTTTTTCTTATTCTTCTTCTTTCCTTTCTTCTTTTTTTTTCTTTTTTTTTTTTATTTTTATTTTTCTTCTTCCTTTATTTTCTATACTCATCCCTCTATCATCTTCCTCTGTCTCTTCTTTCTCCTTCTCAACATCAACATTATTGTCATTAATCCTGGCATTTTATTTACACCACCAGTCTCATTCTCCAAGTTTTTCCTTTGCATCATCATCATCATCATCATCATCATCATCATCATCATCATCATCATCATCATCATCATCATCATCATCATCATCATCATCATCATCATCATCATCATCATCATCATCATCATCATCATCATCACCATCACCATCATCATCATCATCATCATCATCATCATCATCCTCATCATCATCATCATCATCATCATCATCATCATCATCATCATCATCATCATCATCATCATCATCATCATCATCATCATCATCATCATCATCATCATCTTCATCATCATCATCATCATCATCATCATCATCATCATCATCATCATCATCATCATCATCATCATCATCATCATCATCATCATCATCATCATCATCATCATCATCATCATCATCATCATCATCATCATCATCATCATCATCATCATCATCATCATCATCATCATCATCATCATCATCATCATCATCATCATCATCATCATCATCATCATCATCATCATCATCATCATCATCATCATCATCATCATCATCATCATCATCATCATCATCATCATCATCATCATCATCATCATCATCATCATCATCATCATCATCATCATCATCATCATCATCATCATCATCATCATCATCATCATCATCATCATCATCATCATCATCATCATCATCATCATCATCATCATCATCATCATCATTTTTTTCTCAAATTTTATCAACTAGATCATTTTGCTTTGACTTCCTTTGATGTGCGTGTGAGTCGTTTGTTGATGTTTGCTTGTTTGTATGCTTTATTGTCCCATTCAGTACCACTCTCTCATCTTCCATTTTTCTGTTTCCTTTCATCTTTTTATCTGACTTCTCGTCCATTTTTTTTCAAATGCCCATTCCATCTCGTTTGTTTTTATTCATTTTTTAAATTATTTTTGAGTTTCAAGTGCCTTTCTATCTCTTCCTTTTCCTCCTTCTCCTCCTTCTTCTCCACTCTGCTTTGCAGTTTTTTTCTTTTTTTTTTGATTTTTTATTATTCTTTGAAACTGCATTCTTCTCATTTCCACTTTTATCCACCGCCAATCCATCAAACTCATTTCCAGTCGCGAATATTTTTTTGCTGCAAAAAAACTTTTGGCTTGCGGTTATTTTATTTTTGTTTTGCAAAACTCATTCTCAGTTGGAGGTCAGTTTTTTTTGCCTTGTTTTTTTTCGTTTTGTGCTTTATTTTCCATCGAGAAGATCCGAAACTCCTTGAATGCCTGGTTACTGATGCATTCAAACTTGCATGTGTTCCAACCTCTATTTGGAATGCAGATTCAAACGGGCTGATTATGTTTTTAATTGAATAGTCTAGTTGCAAAGCCATTAAAACATAAAAATCAAAGTTGAAAGAGAATCGAAAAGATAAAAACGTCCATAAAATTCAGTAGAAAACATCAAATGATAATTTGATGTTTTTATCAAAACTTAAATGGGAAAAAGATTTCGAAAAACTAAAAACAGTCGATAGTTGAAAAACAAAAAAAAC
>OX387256.1:2618093-2630593 GCA_947562095.1 Branchellion lobata | reverse complement strand
TTAAATTTACTTTTCGATTTGTTTCATAAAATCAATGCAAAACTCTTCGAGTTCGTGAAAGTCATACTTAAAAGTGATGTGAGCAATTACAAGTCATTGCAAAACTCAAAAAAATTGGAAAAACAATCGAAAAAAATAATTGAGAAAAAAATTATTGAAAAATTATTTCTAGAAATACTTGAAACAAAAAAAAGTTATTCCAAAAAAATAAAAAGCCGAAATAACGTTTCAAAGACTGAAGTTAATTTTTTTTTATTTTTCAAAAAAACGAAAAAAATGGTTGTATCGTTTGAGGGGTATTTCAAGGGGTGCTGGTGATTGTCTGGGTAGTCATAATCCTGCCCAGTCAAGCGCAGCAAATGGACCAATCAACCTCCAGCACTTAATCATTTTTTCATTCTTTTTGTCGTTTTTTATTCAGGTTTTTATTCATCTTGTATGTTTTTTTTCTAGTTTTCATTGATTTTTTTAAATTTAATTTTTAATGAAGTTTTTTTTAAATTTTTTAAATAAAGATCACTCATTGCGTTATTTCTTACTCTTCTCTTTTTGATTTTTAATTTTTTTTGTTAAGAGCTGAAAATAGAGAATGGAAAACATACACACAAACACACACACACACACACACACACACACACACACACACACACACACACACACACACACACACACACACACACACACACACACACACACACACACACACACACACACACACACACACACACACACACACACACTCACACACACACACACACACACACACACACACACACACACACACACACACACACACACACACACACACACACACACACACACACACACACACACACACACACACACACACACATACACACACACACACACACACAAACAAACAAACAAACAAACAAACACACAAACAAACACAAAAACACACACATACACACACATACACACACACACACAAACACACAAATACACACATACAAACAAACACACACACACAAACAAACACACACACATCAAAGCATCCGAAAGGCTGGAAGTTCAAAGTTATTTGTTTAACTTTTCCAACTTTTTTTCTTCCAGGTTTCTTTTTGAATTTCAAATTTCTGTCCAATAAAAACATTTTCCACAAAAAAACTCAAAAAGTTTTTTCAAGCGTTTTGTAATTTTTTTCAAAAAAAATGTTTTAATGACGTTTTAGTTACGTAATATTGCGCAATATTGTTCAATTTGTCTTACCTCTGCGTACTATCGTATAATCTTACGTAAAGTATATAATATCTGCGTAATTTCGGGTTTACGTACGTAATAACGCGTTAATGTGTATTTAATTATGACGTCATTGGGAGATCTTCACTGCTAGAGAAGATAAAGATGCGAATGAAGGAGAAAGGAAGTATTTGAGGCGGCATGAAAGAAGCGGAATGAGTTTCGTTTTTGGTGGAAAAGTTTTTATAATTATATTATTTTTATTTTTAATTTAATATATTTTAATTTATAAAATGATGAAAGATATAAAAATGTTATTGAATAATGAAAAAGAAGTGTCGGATATTGAATATTAGTTACATAGAAAATGTATTAATTAAATTAAAAATTAAAATTAAAATAATTAAATAATTAAATAATAATTAATTATTATGAAAATATTATAAAACAAAACTTGAAAGCTTGCAGTAGAAAGGTAAGGGAAGGAGGGTTTTTTGGAAGGATTTTTGTTTTTAATTATTCATAAACATAATTGAACTGAAAGCGGAAAAGTTGGCGATGGAAGAAGATTTATTTATCAAAAAAAAATTTAAAGAAATGAAATAAATAAGAGATCTTGATGAAAAACTTTGAAAAAAAATCAATGTTCGCTGTGAATATATCAGTAAAAAAAATAAATAGAAAAAAAACTGAAAAACTGAGAGAAAAATGAAATAATGGAGAGAGTTGAGGAATGAGGAAAAAAAATAAAACTGAACCGTCTCAAAAAACAAAAACAAAACAAAATAATAAAAGAACAAAAAGAAGCAAAAAAAATTCAAAATGAAATAAATAGATTGCGGCATTCTGATGATGATGAGGAAAAGGAGGAGGAGGAGGAGGAGGAGGAGGAGGAGGAGGAGGAGAAGGAGGAGGAGGAGGAGGAGGAGGAGGAGGAGGAGGAGGAGGAGGAGGAGGAGGAGGAGGAGGAGGAGGAGGAGGAGGAGGAGGAGGAGGAGGAGGAGGAGGAGGAGGAGGAGGAGGAGGAGGAGGAGGAGGAGGAGGAGGAGGAGGAGGAGGAGGAGGAGGAGGAGGAGGAGGAGGAGGAGGAGGAGGAGGAGGAGGAGGAGGAGGAGGAGGAGGAGGAGGAGGAGGAGGAGGAGGAGGAGGAGGAGGAGGAAGAGGAGGAGAAGGAAGAGAAGGAGGAGAAGGAGAAGAAGGAGGAGAAGGAGAAAAAGGAGGAGGAGGAGGAAGAGAAAGAGGAGGAGGAGGAGGAGGAGGAGGAGGAGGAGGAGGAGGAGGAGGAGGAGGAGGAGGAGGAGGAGGAGGAGGAGGAGGAGGAGGAGGAGGAGGAGGAGGAGGAGGAGGAGGAGGAGGAGGAGGAGGAGGAGGAGGAGGAGGAGGAGGAGGAGGAGGAGGAGGAGGAGGAGGAGGAGGAGGAGGAGGAGGAGGAGGAGGAGGAGGAGGAGGAGGAGGAGGAGGAGGAGGAGGAGGAGGAGGAGGAGGAGGAGGAGGAGGAGGAGGAGGAGGAGGAGGAGGAGGAGGAGGAGGAGGAGGAGGAGGAGGAGGAGGAGGAGGAGGAGGAAGAGGAGGAGAAGGAAGAGAAGGAGGAGAAGGAGAAGAAGGAAGAGAAGGAGAAAAAGGAGGAGGAGGAGGAAGAAGAGGAGGAGGAGGAGGAGGAGGAGGAGGAGGAGGAGGAGGAGGAGGAGGAGGAGGAGGAGGAGGAGGAGGAGGAGGAGGAGGAGGAGGAGGAGGAGGAGGAGGAGGAGGAGGAGGAGGAGGAGGAGGAGGAGGAGGAGGAGGAGGAGGAGGAGGAGGAGGAGGAGGAGGAGGAGGAGGAGGAGGAGGAGGAGGAGGAGGAGGAGGAGGAGGAGGAGGAGGAGGAGGAGGAGGAGGAGGAGGAGGAGGAGGAGGAGGAGGAGGAGGAGGAGGAGGAGGAGGAGGAGGAGGAGGAGGAGGAGGAGGAGGAAGAGGAGGAGTAGGAGGAGGAGGAGGAGCAGGAGAAGGAGGAGGAGGAGGAGGAGGAGGAGGAGGAGGAGGAGGAGGAGGAGGAGCAAGAAGAGGAGCAAGAGGAGGAAGAGGAGGAGGAGGAGGAGGAGGAGGAGGAGGAGGAGGAGGAGGAGGAGGAGGAGGAGGAGGAGGAGGAAGAGAAGGAGGAGGAAAAGAAGGAGGAGGAGAAGGAAGAGAAGGAAGAAGAGGAGAAGGAGGAGGAAGAGGAGGAAGAGAAGGAGGAGGAAGAGGAGAAGGAAGAGGAGGAGGAAGAGGAGGAAGAAGAGGAAGAGGAGGAGGAGGAGGAAGAGGAATAGGAAGAGGAGAAGAAGAAGGAACAGGAGAGGAGAAAGAGGTGGAGGAAGAGAAAGTGAAGGAGGAGGAGGAGGAGGAGGAGGAGGAAGAAGAAGAAGAGGAGGAGGAGGAAGAAGAGGAATAGGAAGAGAAGAAGAAGAAGGAAAAGGAGAAGAAGAAAGAGGTGGAGGAAGAGAAAGTGAAGGAGGAGGAGGAGAAGGAGGAGGAGGAAGAGGAGGAGGAGGAGGAGGAGGAGAAAGAGGAGGAGAAGACGAAACAAGATACAAGGGAAATGATTAGATGGGAGATTAAAAAGTAGCAATATTAAATAACTGCAGGAAGGACAGATGACGGAGGATGTGGTGGTTGTAATGGAGGAAGAAAGAAAGATGGTAGTGGTGATGGAGGGAAGAAGGATGGAGGATGGTGGTAGTGATGGAAGAAGGAATAAAGGTTATGGTGGTTGTGTTGGAGGAAGAAAGGAAGGTGGTGATGATGGTGATGGAAGGAGGAGAGAGAGTGGTGGTGACTAAGCAATGGGTAGCGGCTAACTTGATTCACGATAGAAAGTCGTTTTCCCGCGCGGCAAGTTGAATTGCTGGAAGACTGGTGAGCCGAATCGGTGGTGAGGGGAATTGTTCTCGCAAAGGAGTTCAGAGAGATGTGTGAATGATCTACTGAGAGCTTGTTGGGAGTTTCTGAGAAGGTTTTTGAAAGAAGCTTCAATTGCAAGTGACTTTCAACAGAGGTTTACCGTAAAATAATTCCTCAAAGACATGTGATTGCCGCATGACGGTCAGCAAGCCCGCTTCCATACCGTGAGGTTTAGGGTTCAATTCCCAGTTGGGCCCAACTTTGAGTTGTAAAAACCCGCAACTCAAGTAAAGAACAGACGCCGTCCTAGAGTGGCTTAGTTACCTAGTTGCGCCTCAGTTGCTTGCCTCGGCGCTTTATAAATAGATTTTTATTGATTTATTTTAAAATAAAAAATCAAAATAAATAAGAAGGTTTTTGAGGATTTCTGTAGACATGCTTGATTGGGTTGTAAGTGAGGCGAGTGATTGATTGTGTATGAGGGGTTGATGGATTGGTTGATTGATCTTGCTGATTGATGGTGGACGTCTGAAGTCTCTTTATCTTCCGCATCTCTTCTCTTCGTTCTTTGTCCTATTGTTTTGGAGTTATTCCTCGTTGTTGCTGTAGCTACTACTACTACTACTACTACTACTACTACTACTACTACTACTACTACTACTACTACTACTACTACTACTACTACTACTACTACTACTACTACTACTACTACTACTACTACTACTACTACTACTACTACTACTACTACTACTACTACTACTACTACTACTACTACTACTACTACTACTACTACTACTACTACTACTACTACTACTACTACTACTACTACTACTACTACTACTACTACTACTACTACTACTACTACTACTACTACTACTACTACTACTACTACTACTACTACTACTACTACTACTACTACTTCTACTACTACTACTACTACTACTTCTACTACTACTACTACTACTACTACTACTACTACTACTACTACTACTACTACTACTACTACTACTACTACTACTACTACTACTACTACTACTACTACTACTACTACTACTACTACTACTACTACTACTACTACTACTACTACTACTACTACTACTACTACTACTACTACTACTACTACTACTACTACTACTACTACTACTACTACTACTACTACTACTACTACTACTACTACTACTACTACTACTACTACTACTACTACTACTACTACTACTACTACTACTACTACTACTACTACTACTACTGCTACTACTTCTACTACTACTACTACTACTACTACTACTACTACTACTACTACTACTACTACTACTACTACTACTACTACTACTACTGCTACTACTACTTTCCTACTAAATACCACATAGTTACAACCCGCTCAGTTATCAATCCAGGCATCTATTCAGTAAAGATTGTAACGTCAGATTGCTGGGCAGAACATAAAATTTAACGATACTTTATGTCGTTCTATCGTTGCGTTCCAAATATGCCCAGGCTCCGTTACAGAAAAATTTCAAAAGCGTTAACAACCACTCTGTCGGCCTTTTCACCATTGCAAAACTTTTAAAAAAATTAAAAACTAATTTAAGAAAAAATAAAAATAATTTTTAAATTAATATTACCACTAAAACACAATTGATGATTGGTTATTCAAAAGAATACTTGAAATGTTTGAAGTCTTGGAGTAGAAGGGACATCACTTCGAACCATTGATTACCTCTTGAGCCGGTTAGCTCCTGTCTGAAACAATCAGACTGATCATTTGAAATGCATTCACTACGTATTCTACAGCGCCTCTGAGGCAACCTAGTTTGCCAGTTGTGCGCTATAAAAATTGAAAGTTCATTCATTCATACAAAAAGAGCGTGAAAAAAATTATTAAAAAACTATAATAAAACTTCAGTCTTGAAATCCCAAAGTTTGAGTGACTTCTGCAAATGCCTGTCTTGATAAAGTCAACTGTAATTCGCTTTGAAATTTCAATTTTGAGTGGTTAACTCATCGTCTGGCTGTTAGTTCGACCTAATCATGCATCGCTCCTCCCCCTGCCCATCAATCAAACTTACTTTTTTATTACGGAGTTTTTCGCAAAATGTCCTCAAGAAGCCATTGAGAGAATCAATTGTGAACCTCGTGCTTTGTACCATTTTTTTGTTTTTGAATAAAAACAGAAAAATGAAAATGTGATGAGTTTTGTTATAAAATAGAAAAAACTAAAACGTAAAACTGAAAAAATCAAAATGTAAAAAAATAGCAAAAAACCAAAATAAACCAATGAAACTGTATGAAAAAAAAAAAGATTCTGATTCCAAAAATCTAAAAAAACTATGCCATTTGTTTCAATGGTGCGGTAAAGATGTCGTTGGTCGTGGAGAAAAACTCAATCGCCTATTTTTCATTTTACATCGTGCACTCAATCAACAAAAAACTCGCAAGAAAAATAATTTTTCACAAGTTTACAAAACATTTTTCATATTTTTTCATATTGAGAAATATTTCCAATTTTTTTTATCAAAATTGGTTTTTATTTTTCAAACAAGCTGAATTTTTTTTGTGTATTTTTATTTTTATGTCCCACAACACAAACATTGGCTGGGTTTGACTAAAACCTTCAAAAGCACCTACACATTAATCTATTTTTATCTATTTTTCTGTTTTTTCAAAACTTTTGAGCGCATAAATTGAATTCGTTTTTACGAAAAAAGTTTTTTTTTTCACCAAACGTTTCATCCTTCATTTTCCGCTTTCGTCCTCACCACGCCGGTACACCTACATCAAAGACCACTTTTTTCACAACTTTCTTATTTTTTATGTGTTTTTTTCTCGGCAGTTATTTTTTCGTTTACAAAAAAGTTGTTCAAAAAAAATCAAATTTTATAGTTTCATTTTTTTCATGCTGCTTTCATACTTATTTAGAGTAACCTCTTTGCAAGAATGAGTTGAAAAATGTCTCAAAAAATGTGGTTGAAGGTTCAAAGATTTGAAAAAAAAAACTTTGAAGTATTCCGAACCAAATTGCATCACAAACAAGAATGTGTGTTGAATGAAGGGGGGATCAGGAGTTTTTTTTTCATTTTGATGGATGTCCTTTCAATTAACGAGAGCTCCGTCTCATAAATTTTACTCAAATCCACTCCTCATCACATTTTTTTCTCCTCATTAAGCATTTAATTTTTAAATTTTAAACTTCAATTGAATATCTCGTTTTTTTTGTTTTTTTGTTTTTTTTTCCATATTTTTTTTTTAAATGTCTATTTTTTCTTCCAGTATACTTTCCAGAATTTGTTATTGTGATTTTCAACTTTTTATTTTTATTTTTTAATTCTTTTTTTCCTTTGTCTATCCAGCTATCAGCGAACTTGATGGTTTGATGGTCGTAGTGAGGCCCATTGTAGGATATCCCGTCCGAACCATCAAATAAAGCAATTAATAACAACCACACAAGCAATCAGAGCTTTTCCGCTTGAGATCAAATAATAAATAGTTTGTTTCAATATAAATGATAAATTTATTGTTTTAATATGAATTATGGTTTCATTGTTTTAATATAAAAGAAAGGTTTATCAATGAGAAAAACCTCATATCAGAACAATCAATCCCATAAAACTGAAATTAAGTTGAGTTTTGTTAACGGAATTGATAAAAGTGAAATTGAGTTGATAAAAATCAGATTCAAACCGTTTGAAGCCTGAGTTTAGTTTTGAAATGTTGCGAATATTATTTTACTTTTCAAAGTTATGAAAGTAATAAAAGTCTTTATTCACTTTGAGTGAGGTTTGAAACATCATATCGGAGTCACTTTGAGCTTTGCAAGTAGGGGCTCAGAACTACAAACGGATGAGTCTTGTGTTTGTCCTTCATTGTACTGATGGACGGATGCTGCATTCTTCTGTCCATCAGTGCCGTCGTGAAGGATTTGGTTAAGCTGTGGTGTTGATGGATTGGTGACGGATGGATGGATGAATGGATGCATGAATTGATAGATAAATGAATAGAAAGATGAATTGATGGATGAATGATTGGAAAAAGTAATTGATAAATGGATGAATGGAAATATGAATTGATTGATGGATTGATGGAAAGATAGATTTAAGGATGACTAAAAAAATGTACAGCTGACGAATGAATGATGGATGGATTAATAAATAGAAAAATCGAAAAAAAAAGAAAAGAATATGAAAAAAAGATAATAAATGACAAATGTGGATGAAATATGGATGGATGGATGGATGGATGTATGAATGAATTGATAAATGGATGGATAGATGGATGGATGGTTGAATAGCTAGCTGGATGGATGGATGAATCGATGGATAGATGGATGGATAGATGGCTGGATGTATGGATAGATAGATGGATAGATGGATGGATGGACGGATGGATGGATGGGTAGATGGATGAATGAGTGGATGGGTAGATAGATAGATGGATGGATGGATGAATAGATGGATGGATGGATAGATAGATGAATGAATGGATAGATGAATAGATGGCTGGATGGATGGATGGATGGATGAATGAATGAATGGATGGATGGATGGATAAATGAGAGGGATATAGATTCAAATAGATGAGCAAGATGAACAAACAAATGTATCTTTGAGGGATTAGTTGGACAAACCGATATATCAATGTGCAGTTTAATGCCGAAATGACGTCACAGCAAGCTTGGAAATGTTTTGAACAGCAACATCCCCGTAACAACGCTGTTACAGCGGTGTTACGATGCTGTTACAACGCTGTTACAGCGGTGTTACGACGCTGTTACAACGCTGTTACAGCGGTGTTACAGCTGTGTTACGACGCTGTAACACCGCTGTAACAGCTGTGTTACAGCTGTGTTATGACACTGTTACAACGCTGTTACAGCTGTGTTATGACGCAGTTACAACGCTGTAACAGCACTGTTACAACAGTCGTTCAATGAGCCTTTTGCAACAACACAAAAATAATTTGGTGCTTCATAACAAGGGAGTTACCTTCTTGAAATATTATTCTATAATCGAGTTCCTACATGAAACAATGGAGAGTAACTGCATTAACCTCGAAGGTTTTCAGTGCCAAACAAATATTCGGCCTCGGGAATTGTTTGAAGGATGAAGTGCGTGCGTGTGTGTGTGTGTGTGTGTGTGTGTGTGTGTGTGTGTGTGTGTGTGTGTGTGTGTGTGTGTGTGTGTTTGTGTGTGTGTGTGTGTGTGTGTGTGTGTGTGTGTGTGTGTGTGTGTGTGTGTGTGTGTGTGTGTGTGTGTGTGTGTGTGTGTGTGTGTGTGTGTGTGTGTGTGTTTGGGGGGGAAGGAGGGTCGTTGAAAGGTCGCCCCGTTTGAGGATGGTGTGGTGTTGAGAAGAGTCGCAACTTTTTGGTTTTCTCATTTTGTCATTTTAAATGTAAAAATATTGTATTTTTTTTAATTTTTTAATAAATAGATATTATATTTTTTGAATATATAGAGATATATTTTTAATTGGTTTAAATAGAAAAAGTTGGTATTTTTGTTTTATTCAAATTGAAAAAAAAAATTGTTTATTTTGAGTATGAAAATCCTTTTTTCTTTTTTTCTCTTCAAATAAAGAAAGCTGGTGTTTTTACTTTGTTTTTATGAATAAATAAAGATTTTATTTTTATTTTTATTTTTGTTTTTATTTTATTTATAAATAGAGAAAAATGGAAATTTGTGAATAAGTTTTGATGATGAACTGTGAAATAGGTGCTTGAGAAAGATGGATAGAGTCGAATGCGGTGGAAATAAAATTGTAATGGCTGTAGGTCTAAGAAGAAAAAAAAAGAAAAAAAAAAGTTTTTTTCATTATGAAAAAATAAGTATGGAAAAATTAAAAGAGGGTGAAATGAGGAAAAAAACTCGAAAAAGAAAAAAAATGAAAAAGAAGTAAAAAAAGAAAGATTAGAAAAAAACCGGAAGTAGGTGGAAGAAACGAGAATTAAATAGTTGAAGCATCCGGAAAAATTAGAAAAGGATAGAGATGGGTAGTTAGAAAAATAAAAACAATAAAGAAGAAAAAACTAATGTGAAGAAAAAAATGAATTGAAGAATGAGAACTAGAAGAAAGAATTGAAAAATGAGAGGAGGATGGAAAATAAGAAATATGAGAAGAGGATGAAAAATAAGAAAAATGAGAAGAGGATGAAAGAATTAAAAAAAGAGAGGATGGAAAATTTTTTAAATGAGAGTTGAAAGAGTTAAAAATGAGAAATGAAAAAGTTAGGTGGAAGAGTGGAGGAAGGGGAAATGAATTGATGAATGAAAGAAGGTGGAAAAAGTTTGAAAATTGAAAAAAAAAGTTTTGAGGAGTGTGAAAGAATAAGTGAGTATTGAGGAATGAAAAAGAAAAGAGTGAGTGGTTCGTGAAGCGATAAAAAGTATAAAAAAAAAGGAAAGAGATGAAGAGTTTTGAAGACTGAATGAAAAAAAAGTGGGAAAAGACGGAGAAAAAAATAAAAATGAAAAACTTGAAAAAATGAGCTTAGAAAAGGTGTGAGGAAAATTAGTGAATCCATAGAAGGTGTGAGAAGGATTAGTGGGTTTATGGAGGGTGTGAGGAAGATTAGTGGATCTATGGAGGGTGTGAGGAGGATTAGTGGAATCATGGAGGGTGTGAGGAGGATTAGTGGAATCATGGAGGGTGTGAGGAGGATTAGTGGAGTCATGGAAGGTGTGAGGAGGATTAGTGGAATCATGGAGGGTGTGAGGAGGATTAGTGGAATCATGGAGGGTGTGAGGAGGATTAGTGGAATCATGGAGGGTGTGAGGAGGATTAGTGGAATCATGGAGGGTGTGAGGAGGATAAGTGGAATCATGGAGGGTGTGAGGAGGATTAGTGGAATCATGGAGGGTGTGAGGAGGATTAGTGGAATCATGGAGGGTGTGAGGAGGATTAGTGGAATCATGGAGGGTGTGAGGAGGATTAGTGGAATCATGGAGGGTGTGAGGAGGATTAGTGGAATCATGGAGGGTGTGAGGAGGATTAGTGGAATCATGGAGGGTGTGAGGAGGATTAGTGGAATCATGGAGGGTGTGAGGAGGAGACACGGTGGAGTAGATGGAGCAGGCAATGAAACAGCTATATTGGATCAATTCCAGTGGTCATTTTTTCATTTCACGGCTAATTGAAATTGACGCTTCAAATCAAAAAGCCAGCTAGTGGTCCGAATGTTTTGAGACGCTTGCTCAAATGTGCGCTGGTTGTGCTTGTAACAAAGGATTTGGGTTCTTGGAGATTGAGTTTTAGTCCAGTATTGAAGATTTGGTAGCTTAGAGATTCGATTTTGTTAGTGGTAGTGTTGGTTGGCAACATTGAAAAAAATGCAAAACTAAAAAATTAAAAAAATTATTTTTCATTGAAATTATAAAAAAAAAATACATTTCAAAAAGTTGACGAATCAAAAGTCTAGTTAAAAAAAACATTGTACAAAGTTTATAAAAAAAATTAAAAAATTGAATCATATATTAATTCAAACAAATTTATGTAAGAAAGAATGCATAAAATTAAAAAAAAGGTTTTTTTTCTGCTCGTATTTTAATTTTTTCTGCTTTACTCTTCACTCTTACACGCTGAGACATATCAGCTTGAGAGGCTGTGACAATTTGATGTTTTCTGCACTAAAAGTTGAATTTATTTTGAATTTATTTTGCTATTTCAAAAAAATTGGAAGAATAATTAATTCCAAACATAGAGCGTGTATGATTTATTTTGTCATGTTGAATGCACTCATAATTTTGAATTGTCAAAAAACAAAAAAAAAAAACAAAAAAAAAACAAAAAATAATTAATTAAAAAAACATTGAATCAGAAAACAAATCCGTCAAGCTAACATTGCGACCATTCGTTTGAATAAAAGCAAACATCCTGATTAGATCCTATGGCTCTTGCTCCCTCGGTCCATCAAACCATCCATCTTGCGAATCCACTCCAACATCAATTCCGAGGCTCAAACAAAAGAATTCTTCTCGAAAGTTTTTTTAAAACTCACACAGAAGCATTCTCTCCCTCTCCAACTCCATTCATCATCGCCTCAACACTCCCTTCTTTCCAGTCTCCCTCATCTCAAACCACCACCACTCACATCTTTCCAGTCTCCCTCATCTCAAACCACCACCACTCGCATCTTTCCAGTCTCCCTCATCTCAAACCACCACCACTCGCATCTTTCCAGTCTCCCTCATCTCAAACCACCACCACTTCCTTCCAGCTTCTCACAGCTTCCACACAAACTTCTTCCAAGCTTCTTTATGCCTCCGTCCATCCACACCATACTCCACTCTTTTTACCTTTCACTTGCTCGCCTTGGCGCCTCATAACTTAGGTTTGAATGCAAACTTATACAATATAACGAAATACAATACAATACAACACATTAGAACAAAGAAGAATACAATACAAAACAACACATTAGTACAGAGAAAAATACAAAACAATACAACACATTA
>OX387256.1:2603093-2608093 GCA_947562095.1 Branchellion lobata | reverse complement strand
TTTAATAATTTTTTTGTTTGTTTTTAAAAAAGTTTTTTCTTTTTTTTTCAAAAGAGTGTACACATATTTCGTAATATGAATAATTCTGATTAATTTTGTAAATAATTTTGTTAATTTTTGAATATTTATTCATTTTTTTAATCTTTTTTCTTTGAAAAAATAAAAAAAATATACTTTTAATGTTTTTAATCACTCGTTTCAAGCACCGATAAGTTTAAATGTTGTTGTTTTTAATCGTAATTCTTCCTACTCTTCATATCATTACTTCCATTCACAACTGCCTCCTAGTATCATCAACCATCATTTTCACCAACCTTCAGTCCCACTTTGATTTCTATTTCTGCAATTAAAAACAAAAATAAAAGGTTTGAATACTCCTCTGAAACATAAAAGCGTAAAAAACCATATAAATAATTTAATAAAAATAAAAATAAATAATTTAATAAAAATAAATATAAATAATTTGAAAGTTATTCGAAGCAGAGCAGTATATTCCAAAGTTGAATGTCTTTTCGGTCGAATTTACTTTCAAATTAACGTTTATTAATTCGATTTATGACTCATCCACGTGTTTTATGCCTCCTGCGTGACTCACAACATACATTTTTGTTACAAAACAAAAATCATCGCAAAACGTTAAACTCAAAAAAAACATTTTTTCTCACAACGCATGACCAATCTTCAATACTCGATGGTTTGTTACCCAGAGTGACCTTCGTTAGAGACCAAGGCGGGAGAAGTCAATTTGAAATAGCCACAAATCTCTCACAGACACTGTGAGACGTTCAATAATGTAAAATGAAAGAGAAAGATTGTTGTTAAATTTTGATGCCTCCATCAGGTCATTACTCAGTTTTATCCCATGTCCATTCAGTGAAGTTTCGGAACCCCAAAACCAAACCCACCTAATAAACACATTCTCCCACAACAGCCCAATAAACATCCCCCCAAGATAAACTTTGTATACTTCCCCACCAATCACAATTTTTCATTTTTTCCACACTTCCACCAATCACAGGTCTGTATTTTCCAGAGTTCAACCCTATTGGATGGTTGCCTGTGCCTTGTGCCTTCTTCCAACAGCTGCCCCTTTTCATCTCTCGTCCCCCAACGCCTCTCAAGTTGTTGTTGTTTTCGTTTTTGTTGGTGTTTTTGTTGTTGATGTTGTTAATGTTGTTGTTGTTGCTGTTAATGTTGTTGTTATTGGTGTTGTTGTTGGTGTTGTTGTTGTGGGTGTTGTTTTTGTTGTTGGTATCATTGTTGTTGATAGTGTTGTTGGTGTTTTTGTTGTTTTCGTTTTTGTTGATGTTGTTGTTGAGGTTGTTGTTGGTGTTGGTGTTGTTGTTGGTATTCTTTCCACTGTTGTTAATTTTGTTGTTGTTAGTGTTGTAGTTGTTGGTGTTGTTGGTGTTCTTGATGGTGTTCTTGTTGGTTTTGTTGTTGGTGGTGGTGTTGTTGGTGTTGTTGTTGGTGGTGGTGTTGTTGATGATGGTGTTGTTAATGTTGTTGTTGGTTTTGTAGTTGTTGGTGTTCTTGGTGTTCTTGTTGGTGTTCTTGTTGGTGTTCTTGTTGGTGTTCTTGTTGGTGTTCTTGTTGGTGTTCTTGTTGGTGTTCTTGTTGGTGTTCTTGTTGGTTTTGTTGGTTTTGTTGTTGGTGGTGGTGTTGTTGGTGTTGTTGTTGTTGGTGGTGTTGTTGATGATGGTGTTGTTAATGATGCTGTTGTTTTTTTTTTGTTTTTAAAAGCAGTGTTGTTGTCGTTCATTTGGTGTTGGTGTAAGTTTGATCCAGTGTCAATGTTTGTTTTTTCATTCGAGAAAACTAACATGTCCTACCATATCAAAGAATATCACACCTCACCACACCAAACCACACCAAATCACACCACACCACACCACACCACACCACACCACACCACACTTCACCACACCAAACCACACCACACCACACTACACCACACCACACCACACCACACCACACCACACCACACCACACCACACCACACCCCCCACACCACACCACACCACATCACACCCCACCACGCTACACCCCACTCCACTCCACACCACCACACCACACCACACCACACCAAATCACACCACACCACACCACACCACACCACATCACGCCACACCACACCACACCACACCACACCACACCACACCACACCACACCACACCACACCACACCACACCACACCACACCACACCACACCACACCACACCACACCACACCACACCACACCACACCCCACCCCACCACACCACACCACACCACACCACACCACACCACACCACACCACACCACACCACACCACACCACACCACACCACGCCACACCACACCACACCACACCACACCACACCCCACCCCACCACACCACACCACACCACACCACACCACACCACACCACACCACACCACACCACACCACACCCCACCCCACCACACCACACCACACCACACCACACCACACCACACCACACCACACCACGCCACACAGAGTGGGGCAGGCCTATTCTTTCGAGCCCCTTGTACACACCAGGAACGCGGGAGTTCCGGTGTGCAGAAACTACGCCTTCAACGCACTCCTAGGTCAGACAACTGACGTCCTCATTTTTCTTTCCTTTTTTTCAATTTTTTTTCATTTTTTTCGATAATTTTTCAAATTTGTTAATAAGTTTTGGATTATTTTTTTCACTTTCGACTTACTTCAATTATTTATTCATTTTTGACGACTTTCTTTCAACTTCAATTTTGTTTTTAAAAAATTATTTTTATTTTTATTATTCTTCTAAATTTTCAAAGATCTTTCAAAAATTTTTGAAGCTTCTTAACTAATCATATCTTTCAACTTAAAAAAAAACTGACTTTCGTTTCACTGATTTCCATTCAAAAGCCGTTTTGTAAACGAAAGAAAAACAATGCATGCTATTAAAATATTTCAAACCTCATAAATTCGCAAAATGAAAAAATATATTTTTAAAATGAAATTAAAACAACAAAACGGCGGATTGTGACTTGAATAATTGATTTGGGCCATTTTTATATTTAATATTTTGCAAAAGAAATTTCAGAAAAATGATTTTAAACAACTCGAGTTTGAAATTAAAACCATTGAATTATTTATCAGGGGAAAATTTTACAGATACGAGAGCTTTTTTGACAATTCTTTAAAATTAGTCACTTCGGAAATTATTTTAATGAAGTTCGCATTGTTTGACGTAATTAAATTGAAAACCCAAAAGTGAATAAAGATTTTTATCAAACATGGATCCCCATTATCCATTCGTAACAATGGTGACGAATGGATAATGGGGATAATGATAATGGATAATGACCAACTCTCCCTAGCCTTTTCAACCTTTTTGTTTTCAACAAAACGCCGAATTTTTGGAGGAGGGAGTGGAGGTGAGGTCTGGTTTTTGAACCACATCAAGAATTCCCTCTTCTTGGACTCGCTTTCTTTTCATTTCCTTATTCAAAAACCCCTTTCTTTTTGAATATTTTGTTTTTTTTTATACTTTTTTTTTATACTTTTTTTTCTCACTTTTTTTTCTTTTTTTTCACTTTTTTTTTCTTCAAATTTTATAACGTTAATAATGTCACCACTTTTCAAAGCATCGTCATCAAACAACACGGAAGTTAGTTTCATATGAGTCCTACATGCATCAAGAGAGTCTACTCAACATCCACCATCCCCCAGCCAACCTGTCAACTTCCATCGCCCTGGATGATTGGGTCTGTCCACGCAACGACCACACCACGTGGTGGACGCATGAGCGACAATCGTCATCATCACCTTCCTTCCCTCCATCCTCTTCTTCCTCTTCATCCCTTTCAAACCTCATTAACTCAAAAGACAACGATAAAAAAGTTGAATTCTTCACAGAATTATCCACATATTATACCAACGTGTACCGAGCCTACTATCAGCCCCACTCCAAAAAGTTTATATCTTTTAGCGCTTCACAAAAACGCCACAAAACGCCACAACCCGACTTGATCCGAATCGTTGTCTCAGTTGTCTTCCTCCTCCTCCTCTTCCTCTCCTCCATCGGACTCTTCTCCTTCTTCCAGGCAATCAGACTCTAGTGCAGTGATGGATTGATTAATGTGCTGATTGAGAAGTGTGTGCAGACTTGATGGATCGTTCGACTCCGATGGAGTTGCATGGAGTGTTCAAACGGCAGGGAACACGAGAAGCAACACCCAGCCATCCATTCAACCATCTCTTCAACCATCTGATCAACCCTTCAATCAACCATCTAACCAATCTATTATTTAATCAACCATATGATAAACCATCCAAGCAATCATCCAATCAACCATCCAATCAACCATCCAATCAACCATCCAATCAACCATCCAATCAACCATCCATTAAATCAACCATCCAATCAACCATCCAATCAACCATCCAATCAACCATCCAATCAACCATCCAATCAACCATCCAATCAACCATCCATTCAATCAACCATCCAATCAACCATCCAATCAACCATCCATTACTTCAACCAATGAATCAAGCACCCGCCCAGTCATTCGCTCACTCAACTCAGTAATCCGTCAATCAGCAAATCGTCCCCATTATGAGTTGATGAAGTGACTAAGAACCCCATCAACCACCCAGCTGAACAATCTAATATTTTTCGACCTTCTCATGCAACAACTACGCACAACACCTTTTGTCTAACCGTCCAATTAGCCAACTCTCCGACCAACCATTCAACCAGCCATCCAACCAACCATCCAACCAACCGTCCAACCAACTATCCAACCAACCTATCATCCAATCAACCATCCAATCAATCATCCAATCAACCCTTTAATCAACCACCCAACCATCTAACCAGCCATCTAGCCAACCTTTTAACCAATCAATCAACCAGCCATCCAAACAGCCATCCAAACAGCCATCCAAACAGCCATCCAAACAGCCATCCAAACAACCATCCAAACAACCATCCAAGCAACCATCCAAACCGCCATCCAAACAACC
>OX387256.1:2588093-2598093 GCA_947562095.1 Branchellion lobata | reverse complement strand
CTTCCCATTTTCAAAATACCCTCCATTTATACTTTTCTTTTAATTGCACAAACAGTTTTTCTTCCCACGAGTCTTTGATTTTTATTTCACCGATGAATAACACCAAACACCTTAATTATTATTTTGATAATAAGCCTTTGGCTTTCACTATAAATTTTTATCTAATCTTCAAAAAAATATTTTGCACGTGAGAAAAAAGGTATAAAAAAAACAAAAAACGATTTTTTCCAGCTACACTAACGAAATTCACGGCAAATAAGATCCAGTACAACCGATGTTTAGTGGGTGCATCGGTGTGTATTTTTATAGCGCCTAATTATTATGAAGAGCCATTTTTGTAATTAAAACTTGTACTTTGACTGTACTAGTGCCACCCTCATCATTGAAAACTTTCTTACGCAGGTGAGAAAAACAAAAAAAATAAAAACCAAAAAGTGATTTTTTTTTTTAAATATAGAAAATTGTTTTTTGATGTTTATTGAGTTGAAATTTCAAAAATAAATTCAAAACACTGAAGATTCCTTATGAAGTGTATCACACCCTTCCAAACAGAGTCTATTAAACTTTGTAAAATAATTTGTATAAAAAAAACGAAAACAAAAAATCTTTGAAAAAGAAAAAACGAAAAAAATAAATGAAAAAATATGAAAAAATATGAAAAAACAATGAAAAATACAAAATACAAAATACAAAATACAAAATACAAATACAAAATACAAATACATGATACAAAATACAAATACAAAATACAAATACAAAATACAAATACAAAATATGGGTACTTGTTTATTTATTTTTATTTCATCTTTATAAACAGTTGTTTCATTAATGTTCATTCATATTATTCACTTCAGCGTTTTTGTGATGTCATTTTTTTGTTGGGTTTTTCCAAACATTGTTTTTATTGTGTTTTTTCACTCAGCAATTTTGTTGTTGTTTATACCAACTTCCATCTGTTGACCCTCTCAGCTCTTTTTATGTTTTCAATAGTTTTTTTTCCACAAAAATTTTATTTTTATTTTTAACGAAGGGCAAGAAAACAGTTTTGGTTCCAAATGTTTTGCTCGTATTAATTCGAAAGCGTCAAAAAATGACATGACATACGTCACAAAACGTCACCAATCTACACATAGCCCCAGGAAACCATATGGAACACTTGCACGGTTCAAAAAAGATTTGAACAAAAAACAAAATTTATTTTTTGGAAATGCTGTTGAATTTTATGTCTTCATTTTTCTGCTTGATTACTTTTATTTTCATTTTTTTCAATATTTTGCTAATTTTATTTATTTTTTGGTGGTTGTTTTTATCAATCTAATTTTTTAATTTTTTCATTTATTATTCACTCGAATCACTTCTAAGCATAAAATTATTTCAAAATTTCATTTTTAGATGTCTCAATCTCAGATCTCTTTGTTTTTTTCTCATTTTTATTTCATTTTTCATTTCTTATGTAATTCAATTTTTATTTTCATTTATATTATAAATTACGAATCAACATGGCCATAAAAACTCCCTCCAAATCGATCACACTTTTTGTTTCATTTCATTTTTATGACGCCAGCATCCAATCACAGTCAGTTGTCACCATAACATTTTCCAAAACCATTTTTATTTCATACTTATTTTTTAAATTAATTTTCAATTTTCATTTTTATGTGATTAACTGGAATAATACGCAGTTTTTATTTTTTATTTTTTTCACATATGACTTTTAGTCAATCCACAATATGTCGCTTCTTGCCCCAAACAACAACAACAGAAAAAAATTATACATAAACAACACCGCCCGGAATACTATAAATAACTATTATATAAAAAAATGAAAAAATGAGAAGAAAAAAATGAAAAGAAAAAAGAAAAAATGGTAAAATGAAAAGAAAAAAAAAGAAAAAAAAGAAAAATTCAATAAAAATGAAGTTTTTGATAAAAATACGAAAACTTTATAAACTTTATTAACAAAATATGAGTGAAAAGATAAGGATAACATGCTAAAAATAGAAATATGTTTGAAAAAAAATCAATTTTACAAAAAAATAAATTTGGCAATAAAAACTAAAATGAAGAAAAAATCCATAAAAACAATAACAAAAACTGCAACGACTAAAAGTAGATTTACAGCACCACCATGTGACGATATTTTTTGTTTTTTTTAATGGTTTTTTCTTCACTTTAGATTTTTCCATTTTTTTTTTCTTTTTTTTTCCGATTTTTTATTTTTACTCTAGTTTTTTTTTATTCATTTAAATTTTTTATATTCACCGTTTTTATTTTTGTTCAGTTCAGTTATTTACACTTTGTTTATACTTTTGTTTTTTCATTTTTATTCTAATAAATAAGTTTATTTTTTTATATTTTTCAGTTATAAAAGTTGCTCAGTATTATTATTTTCAACAATACAAAAACTCATTCTTCGCTATTGTCATGATAATTTGTTTTTTCTTCATTGTTGAGTTTTTTCTGTTGTTGTCTTCGTTTGTGTTGTTATTTTGTGATCTTTCGATGCCTTTGTTATTGATTTTTTCAAATATTCATTCTTCTAATTGATTCTCAGCATTTCACAAACAAAAGAAATTGCTAATAAAACAAAATTCTTTCTTTCTCTCTTCCTCCTCCTCTTCTCTCTCCTCCTCCTCATCTTCTCTCTCCTCCTCCTCATCTTCTCTCTTCCTCCTCATCATCTTCTCTCTCTCTTCCTCCTCATCTTCTCTCTTTTCCTCCTCCTCCTCATCTTCTCTCTCCTCCTCCTCATCTTCTCTCTTCCTCTTTTTCATCTTTTCTCTCATCTTCCTCTTTTTTCCTCTCACCCTCCTCCTCATCTTCTTTCTCATACTTTTCATCCTCTCTCTCATCCTCCTTCTCATCATCTCTCTCATTTTCCTCTTTCTCTCTCTCATCCTTCTCATCTTCTCTCTCATCCTTTTTCTTTTCACTTTTATTCATCTCATTTTCTTTCTTATCTCCTTCTTCACATTCTCTTCTATTCTCTTCACACTCATCTTCATTTTCTTTTTCATCATCTTCTCCTCTATAAATATCCTCATTTTTTTCATTTTTTTTAATCATTTTCTTCATCATCTTTTTCTCCATCATCTTCTTCCTTATCATACTCTCCATTTTCTTTTTTTTATTTTTCTTTTTATCATCATATCATCATATTCCTTTGTATCGTTCACTGACCACTTCTAACCGGCCACCCACCACAGAAAAAAATGAATCAGTTCAAATTAAACGCTATATGAATGCAAGTTCCTCTCCTCCAAACCTTCTTATTTTTTTTCATCTTTCAATTATCACGCCATTTGTTTTTTGATCATTATCATTTAACTCACTCAAAGTACTTCTTTGCAGCTGACACCCTTGTAACACTCTCGTGTAACATTGCGTAACAATCTCATGTAACATTGTGTAACTCTCTCGTGTAACATTGCGTAACAATCTCGTGTAACATTATGTAACTCTCTCATGTAACAAAATTTAAAACTGTAACATTTTGTAACCCTTCCATGCAACCTTTTCATGTAACCTTTTCATGTAACCTTTTGTAACCTGGTTGTGTTGGACACTTCAACACTCCCATGGTGGGAACACAAGCACTTCAGGTCCGCATTCTCCACACACCACAAAACATTTTCAAACTCCAATCAGAAGCCCAATTGTTAATGTTTGAAACGAACTGCAGCATTTCCGTTCACTTTTAAACGAGTTTTTATAGTTTTGCAATAAAAATTCCATTTTTCAGTTTTTAATAATTCTCAAATTTTTGATTATTAAAACTTTCAAGTGTCCTATTTCCTAGGAGAAGTCTCATTGTTTTCCAGCGTAGTTTTTCTCACGTTTTTTTAGGTTTTCTCACGTTTTTTTAGGTTTTCTCACGTTTTTTTTTAGTTTTTCTTCAGGTTCGCTTTAGTTTTTCTTCAGGTTCGCTTTAGTTTTTTTTCAGGTTTGTTTTAGTTTTTCCAGGTTTGGTTTAATTTTGCTCAAGTTTTGCGTCTGTTTTGACGTCAGAACGTCGCTAATAAGTCACAGACTTTGCCTTATCTGGCTCTCTTGTACCCGTCCCTTGACGACTATGATAAGTTGCAAGCATAAAGAGAAGGGAAGAAGAAGAAAGGAAGAAATAATAAAGAAGGAGGAAAAGAAAAACGAAAAAGAAGAGAAAGAAGTGAAGAAAAACAAAAAGAAGAGGATGAAAAAAAACAAAGAATAAGAAATGTAGAAATAAATAAAATAAAAGAAAAAGTGAAGAAAAAGAAAAAAGAAAAAAACTTGGATGAGAAGAAAAGGGGAGGGAAATGAAAAAAAAATGCAAAAAAATATTCCTATGAAAAAATAGGTACAGAAAAAATAAAAAGGAAAAAATGAAAAAAACTGGTTTTAAAATGGTTAAATGGAAATGTAAGTAAAAAAAAAGACAAAAATGACAAAAAGAACAAAAGATAAGTGGCTGAATGATAAAAAAAATCAATTTAAAACAAAAACGAATAAAAACTGAAAAAAATTAATAAAAGAAAAAAAATAGCGAACAAAAACTTGACCGGTGAAATGACAAAGAACACAAGTTTGACAAGAATAATGGTGGTGATGCTGATGGTGGTGGTGGTGAGATGATGCTGATGGTGGTGGTGGTGAGATGATGATGATGGTGGTTGTGGTGAGATGTTGATGGTGGTGGTGGTGGTGGTGAGGTGTTGATGGTGGTGGTTTGGTGGTGGTGGTGAGATGTTGATGGTGGTGGTGCGATGTTGATGGTGGTGGTTGTGGTGAGATGTTGATGGTGGTGGTTGTGGTGGTGAGGTGTTGATGACGGTGGTTGTGGTGGTGAGATGTTGATGATGGTGGTGGTGGTGGTGGTGGTGGTGGTGGTGGTGGTGGTGGTGGTGGTGGTGGTGGTGGTGGTGGTGGTGGTGGTGAAGAAGTCCCTGTGAAGCATGAGGTTGAATACTCTATTGCAAAAGACAACAGTGAGAAGAGGTTGCAATGAAAAAAATAATTTATAATTAAACTAAAAAAAAATTTTTTCATTTTTATTGCACTTTTTATATGAAATATTTTCGCCAACCATCGTGGAAGAAAATAAAAATACAAAAAAACAAGAAAAATTAAAAACAAGCACAAAAAAACTCCAAAAAAAGTTTTTAAAAATTTATTTAAAAAATATTTATTGAATGGGCACAAAAAAAATCTTCAAATTCAAAAACTCGATAAAAACATATCAAAAACAATAAAAAAAACACCAAATGAATGTATTTAAAGTAAAAAATTGTCACAAAATAAGGTGAAAAAAAAGAAAAAAAATATTGGAAAAATCTAAAAAGACTCAAAAAAATACAGGAAAAACAACGTCAGCAAAGTCCGCTGGTGGTGGATTTATGAGCCAACTGTTTTCAGAGGCTCATCGGTGTGTAAATCGTTCCGTATGATGGTGCGTCTTCGTGTTTGCCGCACTCAAGTGCCGCGAATTAAAGTTACAAAGACAGCGCTAGAAAAACGCTAAGGCTTTGCTAGAAAATTAAAAGGAACGCTATGAAAGTTGCAGACAGCGCTAGAGAAGTTGGAAGACAGCGCTAGAAAAGTTGGAAAACAGCGCTAGAAAAGTTGGAAGACAGAGCTATATGATTTTAAAAACATTGGTATGGAATTGTAAAGAGTGTTACAAAGTGAGAGGCAGTGTAACAACAAGGATTTGTTACAGTGGTGTATCATGGTTGTTGCACTTGTTATATACTTTGCTGTTGTTGTTTTGTTGTTGTTGTGTTGACTTTGGAGTGGCTGAGAAGCTGTTGGAAGATCTGAAGAAGTGAGAGGATGAAGAACCTTTCCACTGGAAGAATACATGGAAAGATTTGACATCGGAACTTTACGGCTTGATGCCAATGTGATGATACTTGTAATTTGATTTTATTGTTTTGTTTTGTTTTGCTTTGTTTGTTTTGTATAACATGTTTCAAAAAATCGAACACATGAAACTGTAGTATTTCACTGGGAAAGTAGGGGTGTGGTGTGGTGTAATGTGGTGTGGTGTGGTGTGGTGTGGTGTGGTGTGGTGTGGTGTGGTGTGGTGTGGTGTGGTGTGGTGTGGTGTGGTGTGGTGTGGTGTGGTGTGGTGTAATGTGGTGTGGTGTGGTGTGGTGTGGTGTGGTGTGGTGTGGTGTGGTGTGGTGTGGTGTGGTGTGGTGTGGTGTGGTGTGGTGGGGTGTGGTGTGGTGTTGTGTGGTGTGGCTATTTACTCTAGGATATTTCGAAAGTGATTATTTCATTTTCATCATACAAAATCATTTTTCAAATTTTTTTTGGAAGTTCCAGCTTTTATTTTTTTTTATCATTGTTTGAAAATTTTTCCACATTCCAGATTTCATGTACACACCTGTTTTCCTTTATTTTGATTCGAACAGTTCCCAGGAAAAGGCCTAGTGCAAAGTTTTGTTTAAAAACACTTCAAATTAGGCTAAAATAAAGTTATTTTTGAATTTTACTCTCTATAAATTCTTTGCAAAAATAATTTTTCAATGTTAACAATGGAAAAATAACGTTGAAGTTTATAAATAAAATTTCAAAAATAATTTTTTGTTTGGAAAACACTTCAATACAAAAAAAAAACTTCATTAAAATGGTTTGAAGTTATCAGAGCTTTGAAAAAAATTTTAATTTTTTCAATTTCAAAACTCCAAAATATCTACCAGCAAAACTCTAAATCTTTCCACAATCACAGCTGGAAAAATTTTCAAACGTTTTTTTTTTACACTAAAGCTTCATTTTGTATGTAAAACCAGATTTGCATAATGAACTTTTTTGCAAAAGTTTGTATTGAATTTTTGATCTCCGATTATTAAGTAGTTTTTTTTTTAGCAATTAAAATTTTGTTTTTCATTGAGTTTTTTTGCTGGTATTTTGTTTTCAAAATGTTTTTCAACCAGTAATTGAAAATGGGTGGTGCCTGGTAATTGGAAAATATTTGAGAAACCAATAAAAATAAAAAAAAATAAAAACAATTATTATAACTAATTATTTTAAAGATTAATTAAATAAAATTTGAAAAAAAATTGAAAAAAATAATTAGTAAAAGAAAAAAAAAAGAAAAAAAAAAAGAAAAAAAATCAAAAAGATAGAGAGGTGATTAGTGGCGGGAGAGGCAATAAAGACAATAAAGTCTAATGAAATAAAAAAATAAAAACATAATAAAACTCACAAAATAAAAATAAAAACAAAAAAATAAAAATAAAAACAAAAAATAAAAACAAAAAAATAAAAATAAAAACAAAAAAATATATAAAAAACAAAAATTGAATTCAAAGAATAATAAAATTAGTGAAAAGTCGATTGGACAATGAAATTAGTTGAAATTCAGCCATTCCTGAATTCTAAAAGTGGAATGGGTTAATAATTTAAAAGTAAACTATTGGAAAATATTTCTCAATTAGAACTTGAAATGGAATAAAAAAAACTTTCAAAAAAAGAAAAAAAAACTTTATTGAATAAATAAAAATAAAAATAATAATAATAAGCTTTTTTTTAACAATAATAATAATGATAATAAGCTTTTTTGAACAATAATAATAATAATAATAAGCTTTTTTGAACAATAATAATAATAATAATAATAAACATTATTGAATAAATAAGAATAATAATAAACTTTATTGAATAAATAAAAAGAATAATAAATTTTATTGAATAATAATAATAATAATAATAATAATAATAAAGAACATTATTGAATAAATAACAATAATAAACTTCAATGAATAAAAAATAATAATAATAATAATTAACATTATTGAATAATAAAAATAAAAATAAATTTTATTGAATAATAAAAATAATAATAATTAACATTATTGAATAATAAAAATAAAAATAAATTTTATTGAATAACTTATAAGAAAGTGTTAATAAAATATATTCAACAAAATGTTTTTTGTTCAATTTTTAAAAAAAGAAAAAAATTTTAACGGAAAAAAAAAGAATACAAAATTATAAAGAAAAAAAAAGAAAAAAGAAAAGTAAAAAAAATTTCAAAAAAAATACAAAACAAAAAATTTTAAAAAAAAACAAAAAAGGGAAAGGAGAGAGAGAGAGTTCATAAATTCATTAAAGACTCCTTGATTTAAGGATGGTCGTTAAATGGTGTGTGAAGGCCACGCATAAAGTGTATACTTTGCTATGAAAACATCACAACTGGCTTTCAGTCGTTTTTTTGTTTTCTTTTATAAGTTTTTCTAGTTTTTTTGTTGCTTTTTTCAGTTTTTTTGTTGCTTTTTTCAGTTTTTTTGTTGCTTTTTCAGTTTTTTTATGAATTTATTATTTTTTTATTCGTTTTTTTTTAATTTCGAAAATTACAGTTTTGCATACTCATCGGGTTTTTTTATAGTTTGAAAGGTTTTTGCTGTTTTTATGTCTAGAAAATTTTTTAATTTCAAAATTTAAAACTTCACTTTTTGAGTTTTGCACGCTTAAATGTTGCTTTATGTTGTTGCAAGTTTGAACTTTTTGTGGAATTTAAAAATTCATTGTTTTTTTTGTTTTTTTTTGTTTTTTTTTTCGTTTTTTACGACACGTAAAGGGCCACCAAGTGACAAACTTTTATGGCCTGGATTCAAACTTTCATTCGATTCACTCATAAATTCGAGCCTAATGAATAATGCAAACTCACTAATACTTTCGGCCTTTTGTTTTTTATTACCAAAAAATCATCTTCAAATTATCTTTCTGGATGATCTCTCTTCCTTCGTACTTGCAAAACTCCACCAACTCTCTGATCCGGGAGGCTCGAAACACTCGGCAAAAAAAATGTTTCCTTAATCCTGAACAAAACCCAGAAGTTTTTTTCAATTTTCCATAAATTTCGTTTTTCATTTCGTTTTTTTTTGCGCTCGCAAAAGTGATCTTTCGATGCCACGTGTGTTGGCGTCCTTTTAATTGCGCGTTGCACACCTCACTCAGGGCACTGTTCACTACAATTTACGACTCCCTGGGTCTTTAACATAAATTTCCCTTTCGAATTTCAGTTTTTTTCCTTTTTTGAATTTTTTTTTCTTTTTTCCTTTTTTGATTTTTTTATTTATTTTTTCCTTTTTTGAAGTTTTTTTTTTATTTTTCCTTTTTTGAAGTTCTTTTTTATCTTTTCATTTTTTGAACACTTCTCCCTACTTATTTCACCGCGAATTTTTTTTTCATTTTTTTGTTTAATTTCCAATACATCTTCTTATTGTTTCGTTTCAACGAATAACTTCAATTTTGTTTTTTTTTTTAGTTTTGAATTTCGTTTTATTCGAGCTATAAAAGTTTTTTTACGTTTTATTTGTGTTTTATCTTTATTTTCATTGTCATTCGAGCCATGTTTAATATTCACAGCCGTTGAATTATTGATAATACAAACATTATCTGTGCATATTTCTGCGCAAAACAATTAAAGCCGTATCATCCTTGCGAAGAAGCTAAAAAAAGAATTAAAAAATTACATTTTTCGAAAAACTAAACAACAAACGGTTTTCACAAGCAGAACAACACAACTATTACAAAACTATTAAAAAAACAACAACAAAAATTAACATGAGCAAAAAAATATTTGAAAAAATAAAAATAAGTTTTAAAAGAAAAATGTGTTTTTTTTCATTTTGTTTTATTCACGACTTTACGACCTTCTTCGTTTTGCCGCATCACGTGATGACCACCCAGAAGGCACGTAAAAACAAACGACTCTTCACTAGTCACTCACAACTTTTTTTTTGTTTGAGTTTTGTTTTTTTGTTTTTTTGTTTTTCTAGGATATTTTCTAGTTTGAAAAAAAATCCACTCCAAACCTCATCATATTTCGAACATTAAAAACTAATCTTCAAAAGTTCGTCGTTTTTAACCATCAAAACCTCATTTTAATCATTTTTTAACCATTAAAACAAACTCTTTATGGATTTTTAGTGCCAAAGTTTTTTTCTTTTTATTTTTTTTTATCGAAAATAATTTCTCTTCGCGTCAATTTAAATGGATGATGAGCACCGAA
>OX387256.1:2578093-2580593 GCA_947562095.1 Branchellion lobata | reverse complement strand
GTGGAAGAAAGGGTGAAGGAAGAGGGTGGAAGAAAGGATGGAGGAGGAGGGTGGAAGGAAGGGTGAAGGAAGAGGGTGGAAGAAAGGATGGAGGAGGAGGGTGGAAGGAAGGATGGAAGGAGAAAGTGGAAGGAAGGATGGAGGAAGAAGAGAGTGGGGGGAAGGATGGAGGAAGAGAAATAAGGCTGAAGAGGGGGGATAAAGGAGGGCATGAGGAAGGGAGGGGGGTTAATAAGGCAAATGAACTAATGAAGGAGAGCGCCTGTTGCCGCAGTGAGTGTGATATATGTGCAGGGAAAGATCATCCATTCTGCATTTTATTAAAAAATATTTTAAAATAAAATTTATTAAATTTCATCTGAAGACTTAAGATTTATTTACGACGAACAAATGAAAAATGTTCCAGAAATTGAAAAAATGTTCAGAAAACATGAAGGATTACCTTTGAAAACGATTCGACGGCACCATTACTAGCATTTATTTTATTTATTTTTTTTTTTTATTCAGCATCATATGGTTTTTTCTTCATTCTTCTCAAAAAACCTTTTGTTCTTTATTTTTTTTTTAAATTTTTATTGTTTTTTTTTAGTTTTTTTTTCTTATCATTCAAAAATTTTCAAATTGTTTTTTTTCAATTTTGACAAAATCAACCTTTTGTTCGAAAACAAAATTAAACATTTAAAAATTGCTCCCAACGTTTAAAAGTTGTCAAGACGTCATGCTGAAATGACGTCATCAAGTTGACGAGGAGTCTTATTCCTGAAAGCACTCTGTGTCATTCCTTCTTCAAATTGTTTTTCCCGTTTTTTCATTTCGTTTTTTTTTTTCGTTTTTTTTTGTATTTTGGTCATTTTTTTGAAATACTTATGGTAGTTTTCATCTTATTTGTTTTTCTGAGTTTGTTTTGGTTGTTATTTTAAATTTATTTGTATGTTTTGTGTGTCTTTTTTGTTTTCTTTTTCAGTGTTTTGTTGTTTTTCTAATTTTTTTTCTGTTTTTTTTTTAATTCATTTTTTTCTTCAAATTTCGTTTAGGTTTACAATGAAAGTTGGTGCAGTCATTTTTGACTCAAGACTCATTTTTCCCTTAGCACGTTTCAATTGCTGTTAACACCCTCGAATTGTTTTCAAATATTCAAAAAAATTCCAAAGATCTTTCCAGTTTTTGCTGAAATTACTTCAGCTGGGCTCCAAAGGTTTTTTTTTCTTTTTTTGCCATTATCATTAACTTTTATATTTTATTTTTTCTCATGATTTAAATTTAAAATTTTGTTTTCGTTTTCAACCTGCTTTAATGGGCATAAATAGCTTTTGTACTTTATGAGGGCTTTTTTTCCAATATTCTCAATTTTTTCTTCCAAGTTTTCTTAATTTTTTCTTCAAACTTTTCTCATGAAGTTTTACGCAGTCTCTTCAGATGATTCTTGAAACAAAAAAAAAGAGAAAAACTTTTGAACAAAATTGAAAAGTCGCGACTGAACATTAGAGCCGTGGGCAGCAAACTTGCGTTTCCATGTGGCCCTTGCAAGCCTGCTTCAAAAAAACATAAAATTGAAAAATATATAAATGAGAGAAAAAAATACGTATAAATGAAGAAAAAAATGGAAATCAAAACATGGAATATACTTAAAACGAGCAAAAAATTGTTAATCCGACCTGAAAAACAAAAAAAAACGCAAAGCAAAAAAAATAATCGAGTAGAAAAGAGCAAAACGCAATAAAAAGCGTGCGTATATATGGGGGTTTTCTCTCTTACGCGGGTTAGATATCAGAACACACGCACATAATCACGCTGTACACACGTGCGTTAGTGTCTGCGCAATAAAACACAATTCAATCAAGGCCCTGATATGTTTACGACTCGCTTGTTCCCGTGTGCTCGTTGCTACAGTAACCATTACGTGGTGCGGCGTAGTGTGGTGTGGTGTGGTGTGGTGTGTTGTGGTTGGGTGTTGTGTGGTGTGTTGTGGTTGGGTGTTGTGTGGTGTGGTGTGGCGTAGTGTGGTGTGGCGTAGTGTGGTGTGGTGTAGTGTGGTGTGGTGTGGTGTGGCGTAGTGTGGTGTGGTATGGTGTGGCGTGGCGTGGTGTGGTGTGGTATGGTGTGGTGTGGTGTGGTGTGGTGTGGTGTGGTTAGGTGTTGTGTGGCGTAGTGTGGTGTGGTGTGGTGTGTTGTGGTTGGGTGTTGTGTGGTGTGGTGTGGCGTAGTGTGGTGTGATGTGGTTGGGTGTTGTGTGGGGTGGTGTGGCGTAGTGTGGTGTGTTGTGGTTGGGTGTTGTGTGGCGTAGTGTTGTGTGGTGTGGTGTGTTGTGGTTAGGTGTTGTGTGGTGTGGTGTGGCGTAGTGTGGTGTGTTGTGGTTTGGTGTTGTGTGGTTTGGTGTGGCGTAGTGTGGTGTGGTGTGGCGTGGTGTAGTGTGGTGTGGTGTGGTGTGGTGTGGCGTAGTGTAATGTGGTATGGTGTGGCGTGGCGTGGTGTGGTGTGGTGTGGTGTGGTGTGGTGTGGT
>OX387256.1:2561098-2565393 GCA_947562095.1 Branchellion lobata | reverse complement strand
CTTCAGGCCTCGATCGATCTGTAGCTATTAAATCGTTTGATCACTTCACCTCACCAATCAAACGCTTCAGCAGATTTTTACAAAAAAAATTTTTTTGTTGTATTTCTTTTTTTTCTCAATTCATTTATTCATTCATTCATTCTTCCGTCCATTTATTCATTCATTCTTCCGTCCATTCATTCATTCATTCTTTTTTCTCTTCGTCACTCCATTCATTTGAGCGGCATTAAGCTCGGCATTAAATGGTTATTAAAACTGTGCATAACCACTTGCACTCGTTTCACTAAAACATAACCACCAAACGCAATCACTTCCACAACCAATTCGCTATAGAGCACCGTGTATAACCATCTTCTACTGCTACTCCACAGCACCACCCCACATAACCATCCAGAACAACCATTCCACATAACCATTCAGAAAAACCATCTCACATAACCATCCAGAACAACCATCCCACATAACCATCCAGAACAACCATCCCACATAACCATCCAGAACAACCATCCCACATAACCATCCAGAACAACCATCCCACATAACCATCCAGAACAACCATCCCACATAACCATCCAGAACAACCACCCCACATAACCATCCAGAACAACCACTCGGCACTACTACCTCACACAAGCACCCTATGTAACTAGCCCATACATCACTGTAAATTCACTCACCATGCAATCATCACAAATAACTCACCGCACAACTGCTACACCCACTATACAACTACTACTCATATAACCACTACTCCCATATATAACCACCAAACCCACCACATAACCACCACACTTACTATACAACCACCAAACCCATCATATAACCACCACACCATACAACCACGCACACCATATATAACCACGCACACCATATATAACCACACACACCATGTACAACCACTACACAAAAACCACTTCAAAAATAGCTTATTTGCTAAAAACACTTCATAACCGCCATAAAATTCAACCCCACAAAAGCGCCACTGAACATCACACAACAACACTTGCCTTCGTATGAACCCTCCGTTCCTCACTATTCCTCATACCCCCTCCTGTGCCCACTAGCAATAGCAATAGCAATAAGAAGAAGAAGAAGAATAATAATAATAATAATAATAATAATAATAATAATAATAATATGATTAATAATAATAATAATATGATTAATAATAATATTGATAAAAATAATATTAAAAAAAAAATTCTAATAATAATACTAATAATAATAATAATAATAATAATAAATTATTATTATTAATATTATTGTTATTTCTATTATTATCTTTATAATATTAATAATAATTCTTAAGCCCCTCTGAGGCATTTTAGTTTTCAAACTATGTGCTATAGCTTATATTATCTTGATTCATTTAACAACAATAATAATAATATTATTCATAATAATAATAATAATAATAATAATAATAATAATGAAATGAATAATAATAATAATAATATAATAATAATAAAAATAAAAATATAATAATAATAAAAATAATAATGATAATAAAATAATAGCAACAATAATGAAGTGATATTGATAGTTATTATAATGAACCAAATGTCTAAGTGCGCTGGCTGGATGTTCAAGTTGAACCATCGTTGGTTGTTTGTTCATTATATCGAATGAAGGTCCAAATTGCAAAATAATTCTTTCCAAGCTTATAAATACTCCTAATTATTATTATTTTCGATAAATTTTCCGTCTACAAAGATGTCTTTGAATTGAATCTTCATCAAATTGATTATTCATTATGGTTTAAATGACTGTTTAATTCAATATTTAATTTATTTTTTGTTTTTTTTTAATAATTATTAAATCTATAAAATTATTAAATTTAACAACCATTCCTACAGAAGTTTCAGAGGCAATGAGACACACGCTTGTGGAACTTTCGTTGAACAAGCCACTCCTCTGCTCCTTCTGTGGGTGCTTTGGTGGGGTGTGGTGTGGTGTGGTGTGGTGTGGTGTGGTGTGGTGTGGTGTGGTGTGGTGTGGTGTGGTGTGGTGTGGTGTGGTGTGGTGTGGTGTGGTGTGGTGTGGTGTGGTGTGGTGTGGTGTGGTGTGGTGTGGTGTGGTGTGGTGTGAAGTGGTGTGGTGTGGTGAGGTGTGGTGTGGTGTGGTGTGATAAGGTGTGGTGTGGTGTGGCGGGGCGTGGCGTGGTGTGGCGTGGTGTGGCGTGATTCAATACTCAAATGCAGCGTAAGACAATGATACTTTATATTATTTCGTTATCAATATATCCCATCATGAAACTTCATCCAGAACAGTCAACTTGTAAACCTTGCTTCACACTCCACCACACCTATCCACCCACCACATCTATCCACCCACCACATCTATCCACCCACCACATCTATCCACCCACCACACCTATCCACCCACCACATCTATCCACCCACCACACCTATCCACCAACCACACCTATCCACTCCACCACACCTATCAACCCACCTCCACAGGCACCGATTACATCTGGGAAAGTGACAAAAGAGCCAAAGCATGTCAAGGTGGGTGTGTCTCTTACCCTCTATAGACTCCTTCCCTCAATTCAATCGTAGAGACCGGCGTTGGCTCAGGACTGGCATCTGAGCTGGCTCCCAGCGATGCGTTCAGCCAGCCGGTAGCTAGGGCTATATTTGTGCGTCGATATGTGTCGGCTTGTGGCCTTCTTGGTACTCTTGCAAGCTTTCGTTGAAAGGCCTGACAGCTCGCTTGTGGTACACAGCAGGCAGATTGATAATAGTCGTAAATTTTCCTATAAAATTCGTACATCAAGGGCAAAGGGACCACAAAACAAACTGCGTAATCTCCCCTCGCTTGGCGTTCCTGCCCTTAGAACATTGTTGCAAATGTTAAGCAATCGTTATTGTCGGTCCATCGTTGCATTATCAGTGGCTTGTTATAAAAATGTTAACGGTGATGTATTGCCATGAAACACAGCTCTATTGTTGATCAATGCGGTGCTAAAGATATATCCCTGATACCTAAATCATTATATTTAAAAAAAATAATGATAAATAAGTAATTAAATAAATAAATAAATTTAAAAATAAATAAATAAATTTAAAAATAAATTAATTAATTGAGAAATAAATAAATAAACTATTTAATATATATGAATAATTATTTAAAATATCCAAATAACATATATGTAACAGCGATGTTGTTCTTGTTATAATCTCGTGCAACACTGGCGCAGCGTTGTCAAAGTGTTATGAAAGCGCCTCAGTTGCTCAAGTGCTTTGAAATTCGAACTCATTATTATTATTATTATTATCAATATTAATATTTTTATTATCAATATTAATATCATTATTATTATTATTTTTATTATTATTATATAATTTTTTTTGTTATTATTTATTATGTTATTATTATTATTATTATTATTATTATTATTATTATTATTATTATTAATATTATTATTATTACTATTATTATTATCATTATTATTATTATTATCATTATTAATATTATTATTATTTTTTTTTTAATTATTTTTATTATTATTATTTATTATTATTATTATTATTATTTTATTATTATTATTCTTCTTCTTCTTCTTATTATTATTATTATTATTATTATTATTAATTTGTTGCTATTGCTCCCTCAAGCTTCAATCGACGCCACGCTTGCACGCTGCCGAGTTATTCGCGCGGAATTTGTTAATCGTCGACCTTTTTTTTATTTTTTTCGTTCCTTCTTTTTTTTCGTTATTTTTTTTATATTTTTTAAAGGTTTTTTTTTGTTTTTCCTTGTTTTATAATTTTTAAAAATTTCTTTAAAATTTTATCTTTTCTTTTTTTTCTTCCTCTTCCTTTTTCTCTTCCACCTCCTCTTCTCTCGTTCCTCTTTCTTCTTCTCTCGTTCTTTCTCCTTCTTCTCTTTCTTCTTTCTTCTTTTTTTCCTTTCATTTCTATCCTTCTTCTTTTGGTTCCTCTCTTTCTTCTTCTTCTTCTTTTCCTTCTCTTTCTTCTCCTCCTTCTCATCTTTCTTTTCCTCATCTTTCTTTTCCTCCTTTTTATCACTTCTTATTTTTTTCAATCCTAGTGCACTTCTCCTATATTCGTGCCGTAATGGCCTCTTTTCCATTTTTATTTATTTGCACATTTATTATTATTTACGATCATTTCATTTTTTTTCTATTATTATTCTTATTATTCATGATTTTTTCGTTTGTTTTTGTATTATTATTTATGATTATTTTATTTGTTTATTATTCTCATTATTATTATTATTATTATTATTATTATTAGTATCATTATTATTATTTTTATTATTGTTTTCAT
>OX387256.1:2538598-2548598 GCA_947562095.1 Branchellion lobata | reverse complement strand
AATCAAGTGTTGTCTCTATGTTCTCTTCTTTTTTTTATTCTTTTTATTCTTTTTCTTTTTCTTCTTTTTCTTCTTCTTCTTTTTCTTCTTATTTTTCTTTTTCTTCTTATTTTTCTTCTTCTTCTCCTTCTTCTTCTTCTTCTTATTCTTTTTTTTTTCTTTTTCATCCTTTTGTCTACTGCTTAAGCCACTAGGATTATTCATATATATCATATTATCATTGTTATTATATTTTTATTATTTCATTAATATTTTTGTTATTTTCATTATTATCCTTTATATTTTTTAATTATTAAATGAATAAATTTACACTTTGTTATAACGCACAGTTCGCAAACTAGGTTGCCTCAGAGGCGCTTAGTATAAATTAATCATAATTTTTTCTTATCATCAACGTTGTTTTTCTTATTATTTTTTATTCATTTATAATTTTTATTAATAATAATAATAATAATAATATTATTATTATTATTATTATTTTTATTTATATTATTATTAGTATTATTAAATTGATTTTTTTTTTAAATTTTTTTTTTTCTTTTTTTTTGATTTCTCATTTTCATTTATATGAATTCCACTCATTTTGATTATTTTTTCTCTTTCCATCCACCCTTCTCGTCCTCTCCACCACCTTTCCAATTAATTTTTTTTTCAAACTACAAAGCTCCGCCCTGCAAAACCCATTTTATTTTGTTTTAATTGTTTTATAATTTCGATTTAATTATTTATTCAATAATTCTTCGCCAATATTTTTTCTCAATCTGCCATTGTCGTAATTATGTGAGAGTTATTACTTAAAGACCCTTCATACCTCAGCGACGTGAGCAAGCTGATTTATGACAGTGTTACCGGGTGTTCTGGCTGTATTGACAGTTCAGATTTTTGTAGCTCATATTTTTATAGCTCAGAATTTTATAGAGGTTATCAACCTCAGCTCCAGACTTCACTCAGCATCGCTTTTTATTCGCTTCCATTGTGCGTGGTGTGTTTTATGAATAATGGATTATTAATGAATTGGTGAATGATGATAGATTGAATGGTGAATGATGAGTGATTGACTGGTGAATGAGTAAATGATAAATGATGATTTGGTTGATAAATGAATAAAAGCTTGTTAATGAGCGAGCGTAGATTGATTTTGGGATGAATAATATGAGAATGAGTGTAGAATTATTGAATGGTTAATCAATGGGTGAATGAACGAATTTATGAGTGATATATTGACTGTTGGATAAATGAATGAATGAATGAATGAATGAATGAATGAATGAATGAATGAATGAATGAATAGATGGTTGATGAGTGAAAGATGTGCCTTATTGATGGGTAGATGGCAAGGGAGGGAGTTAAAGTCACGTGAGTAATTGAGTTTTCCTGCAACCATTCAATGTGCAGCCCAAGTCATTTCTCACACCATCTTTCTCATCACTATCATCATCATCTTCTTTTTCTTCTTCTTCTTCTTCTTCTTCTTCTTCTTCTTCTTCTTCTTCTTCTTCTTCTCCTTCTTCTTCTTCTTCTTCTTCTTCTTCTTCTTCTTCTTCTTCTTCTTCTTCTTCTTCTTCTTCTTCTTCTTCTTCTTCTTCTCCTTCTTCTTCTTCTTCTTCTTCTTCTTCTTCTTCTTCTTCTTCTTCTTCTTCTTCTTCTTCTTTTTCATAATCATCATTACTCTCATCGTCATCATCGGAATTCTCTTCCTCTTCTCCACCAGCATCATCTTTTTTTTTCTTTTTCTTCTTTTTTTTCTTCTCCATCCTTGTTTTTATCATTTTTCTTCCATTTCACGTATTTTTCTTATCATTTTTACCATCCTTTCCTTCTTCCTCCTTCTCACTCTCTTTCTCTTCTTTCTTCTCATTATAGCTCTTCTCTTTCTTTTCATCATTATTCTCCTTTCTTTTCTACACCATCATCCTCATCACCATCATCCTCATCACCATCATCTTCATCACCATCATTTCCATTTTCATCTTCTCCCACATCACCATCATCCTCATCACCATCATCTTCATATCCTCATACAACACCACGCCACTACATACCATGATGCCTCCTTGAGCGCCCTGTGCATCAAAATCAATGTTTCTCTCGTTTGTCAGCATGCCTAGATAAGCATAATAATGATAATAATGATAATCATAATAATTATTGTTCATGTGTATATATATATTTATTTATTCGTTATTATTATTACGGTTGTTATTATTGTTATTGTCATTATTGACATTTCTTAATACTAGTTTCGATAACAATAATAACATTGTTTTTATAAAAATATTTAAAAATAATTATTATTTTTATTCAGAACACCGCCATCAATATTACACCACTGCTGCTAAAAGTACTCTTAATGATATTAGTCATCACAATAACTATAACAAGAGCCATTAAAGAAGCAATCATAGCCATAGCGATATAATAGTAAATAAAAATTATCCAAGCTCGAATTAGGTCAGCATTGCCTAATCTAGGTCATCGAGTGTTCATCTTGCATGTCTGCTGAAAGCTATTAATTGTTATGGCTTGCGTGGTTGTTGGTGCCGTAGGTGGTTTTGTGGTTTGTTTGTTCACTTTCCGTTCGTGTTTGTTCACTTTCCGTTCGTGTTTGTTCACCCCTTAGTTTTTGACATTTTTCATGTTTCTTTGTGTTTTTTACCATTTTTCATCGTTTTTTTAATTTGTTGTTTTGTATTTCAATTGTTTGTTTTGGCGTTTAATTTTATTGTTTTTTCGACCCTTGTTTGTTTTAAATATTTGCAACCATGACAACCACCACTAGGGACTCTCACCATAACCGCTTTTCTAACATATTTTTTTCAACTAAACATACCTCCACTTACTACCACACCCATGACCATCACCATTTTCACCATTTTTATCACCATTTCCACCATTTTTATCACCATTTCCACCATTTTTATCACCATTTCCACCATTTTTATCACCACTTCCACCATCTCCATCGCCATTATCATCTTCACCACCACTCTTCTTACTGTTATCATTCTCACCACCATCACCATTTTCATCATCATCATCATCATCATCACCATCATCTTCCTCATCATCATCGTCATCATCACCATCATTTTCATCATCACCATAACCATCACTATAACCCTCATCTTCATCACCATCATCGTCATCACCATCATCATCATCATCATCACCATAATCATCACCATAATCATCATCATCATCATCATCATCATCATCATCACCATAATCATCACCATCATCATCATCATCATCATCATCATCATCATCATCATCATCATCATCATCATCATCTTCTTCTTCATCATCACCACCCACCATTGTACCACGACGCAAGGACGTTCGATAATTGTAACAACCTTTTACTGCTTTATTTACGTGCAATTAATTTGACTTTCAAAACGTCATGAATTTTAAAATCCGCAAAATATTGAAATACGAGAGGAATCAACCACTGAAGAGGTTATTCAAATGGATTTTGGGTAGAATCATTCCTGCACACACTCAGCCACTCATTGACTATCATTCAGGAACGTTTAGTGCCTCTTTACTGCTTTTCAACGCCACCGCTGTCATTGATAGCTCACTCCTTCATTCACTCCTTCATTCACTCCTTCATTCACTCCTTCATTCACTCCTTCATTCACTCCTTCATTCACTCCTTCATTCACTCATTCATTCACTCCTTTATTCATTCCTTCATTCACTCCTTCATTCACTCCTTCTTTCACTCCTTCATTCACTCCTTCATTCACTCCTTTATTCACTCCTTCATTCACTCCTTCATTCACTCCTTCATTCACTCCTTCATTCACTCCTTCATTCACTCCTTCATTCACTCCTTCACTCACTCCTTCATTCACTCCTTCATTCACTCCTTCATTCACTCCTTCATTCACTCCTTCATTCCCTTCTTCATTCACTCCTTCATTCACTCTTTCGTTCACTCCCTCATTCACTCCTTCATTCACTCCTTCGTTCACTCTTTCGTTCACTTCTCTATTCACTCCTTCGTTCACTCCTTCATTCACTCCTTCATTCACTCCTTCATTCACTCCTTCGTTCACTCTTTCGTTCACTTCTCTATTCACTCCTTCATTCACTCCTTCATTCACTCCTTCATTCACTCTTTCATGAGTCCCCCCTTCAACTTATTTTGAAGTTATTCAACATTCTGCTCAACATTTTTGCAATTTTTTTGCAAAATTACCACAAGAATTTGAAATTTTTTCCAACAATATCACCAGCACGTCCTATTCCACAACATTGCAGGATAAATACAACAAAGTTTTTGCAACATACAACAACATTTTTAGCAACAACAACAACACTTTGGCAACAACAACAACATTTTTGCAACAACAACAACATTTTTGCAACACCAACAACATTTTTGCAACACCAACAACATTTTGGCAACAACAACAACATTTTGACAACAACAACAACATTTTGGCAACACCAACAACATTTTGGCAACGTACAAGAAAATTTATGACAGCATTCAACGACGTTTGTTAGCAATCCAGCATCACTACTCAGGTACGAAGATATTTTATGGAGTATGGCGCCCATAAGTTATACTTGCACTGGTCCCACGCCCTCAAAAACATTTTTGTATTGTATTGCGTGTGTTATATTGTATTGCATGTGTTATTTTGTATTGCGTGTGTTATTTTGTATTGCGTGTGTTATTTTGTATTGCATGTGTTATTTTGTATTGCGTGTGTTATTTTGTATTGCATGTGTTATTTTGTATTGCGTGTGTTATTTTGTATTGCGCTGTTTTGTGATACGTTGTTTTGTATCGTGATGTTTTGTATCGCGATGTTTTGTGTTGTTCCGAGATTTATTGTATTGTAGGGTATTGTGTCTGTGTATTTTATTGTACTTTATTGAGCCGTGGTATGCTGTGTTGTATTGTACTGTATTGTGTTAACTTGCATTGTATTGTTTTGTATTGTATTGTGTTGTATTGTATTGTATTGCATTGTATTGTCTTGTATAAACCAAATGGTTTCGTACGTATTTATTATTTTGCATTGTTTTTTCTACGTTTTCCGTATTGTAAAATGTTGATTGGTGTTTGTCATTATGTGTAAGCATGTGGTTCAAAATAGAATTTAAATTACACCTTTTGTTTTGTACAGTGCATATCAATGCAACATACACACACATATATACAAACATACTCATACACACACTCATACACACACTCATACACACACACACACACACACACACACACACACACACACACACACACACACACACACACACAAGCACCCATACACTCAAACATTTGCAAAAAATAGGTTAAAAAGCATTAAAAAGGCCGCATACCGATCAGCAGATATGAAGCATCACCACGTTTTGCTCCCATTAGCAGACGCTTCTCTGTGCGCTTGTGTGTACACCTTTGTACTCTTGTGTATAAATCTTTGTACGCTTGTGTGTGTACCTTTGTACGCTTGTGCGTGTACCTTTGTACGCTTGTGCGTGTACCTTTGTACGCTTGTGTTTATGTGCGTGCTTTCGTACGCCTATATGTGTTTGCTTCTGTACGTTCTTGTGTTTTTTTTGTTCTTGTACGCCGGTTCGTGTGCTTTTTTGTGTTTAATTATACGTCTTCGTATGCTTGTATGCGCGTGAGTTTAACGTTTGTATGCTTGTATGTCCGTGTGTGTATCAGCTTGTGTGCTTTCTTGAGTATATGGTTGTTTGGACTTTCGGGTATTTTTATATCTATACGCAAAAATGTTTGTAGATTTATCAATATATATATATATATATATATATATATATATATATATATATATATATATATATATATATATATATATATATATATATATATATATATATATATATATATATATATATATATATATATATATATATATAGATATATATATATATAGATATATATATATATATATATATATATATATATATATATATATATATATATATATATATTGATAAATCTACAAACATTTTTGCGTATAGATATAAAAATATCTATACGCAAAAATGTTTGTAGATTTATCAATATATATATATATATATATATATATATATATATATATATATATATATCTATATATATATATATATATATATATATATATATATATATATATATATATATATATATATATATATATATATATATATATATATATATATATATATATATATATATATATATATATATATATATATATATATATATGTTTAATTATCCTATATACTCTGTATATTTTTCAATTAGTACAAAGCCATATTATTAATACATACATGCATACGTACTATACATTTTTCGCATTCATACATATGTTTGTAAGATGAATTATGTGTGTGTAAAGATATACGTTAAATTCCTTGCGTGTGTTGTCCTGCAATGAGGTAACTGACTTATAAATCTTTATCTTTTAAGTAATGTTGCGCTGGTAGTTATGATGACGATGGTGGTGAAGATGGTGATAACACGGTGGTGGTGATAACACGGTGGTGGTGATAATGTAGTTAGGGTGATAAAAAAAAGTTTTGACTGATAGTGTGGGGTTAAGAGTTGGGTGGTGGTGAATGCATGGTGGTGGTGTGGGGTTGAGAGTTGGGTGGTGGTGGTGAATGCATGGTGGTGGTGTGGGGTTAAGAGTTGGGTGGTGGTGGTGAATGCATGGTGGTGGTAACGTGGGGATTGTATGATTAATGGGGATGTTGATGGCGTAATGAGGGTGGTAGTATGGTGGTGATGTTTGTTTTTTTAGCGTCTGGTTTTTAGGCTTTCAACTAGGTTGGCATTTTTTGTCTGCGTCTGGGAATGATGATGATGATGATGATGATTATGATGATGAGGATGATGATGATGATGATGATGATGATGATGATGATGATGATGATGATGATGATGATGATGATGATGATGATGATGATGATGATGATGATGATGAAGATGATGATGATGAAGATGATGATGATGATGATGATGAGGATGATGACGATGATGATGATGATTATGGTAATGATGATAGTGTGGTGAAAGAAGAATGGTTACAAATCGTCAGAATATGGTCAATCGATGGGCTCACTCGCTTTCATCATGTCTACATGTGTGTCTGTGTCCATGCATGTGCGTTTGTATTTGCTTGCATGTGCGTTTGTATGTGCTTGCATGTGTGTTTGTATGTGCTTGCATGTGCGTTTGTATGTGCTTGCCCTGCTACGAAAGTGTCTCTGTTAATGTATCTGTGTGTATCTTTTTCCTCACCCCTGTTCAGATGTCTTCATTTTGCAAGTGGATTGAATGAAAAAAAAATGCTGATGATTGATGTGGTGACCGCTCTTGGGCCATATTAACTTACTTACACCCAGCCATCGTAAATTGTTTTTTTTAATAATAAAATCTTAAAATAAAAAAGAATTTTCAATAAATCTTCGAGTTTATGGGTGTGTTTTCTTTTTTCTTTTTATCGCCTTTTTTCAATTTTTTCATTTCTGAGAAAAATGTTGTTGAATATTCGAACTTCTGCAAAATTCCGCCAAAAGATCCTCAAGCTCCTTTCTATAAATACCCCACCAGCCTGACTAGCCCATTTTATCGATTTCCCGCGAATAATCTTGTGTGCAAAGTGTTTAATTTTTTTACAAAAATTCTTTTTTTTTTCAACATAAAACTTTATCAACTAAAGTCTTTTATTCAATTTTGATTGTTAATAAATCAAAATAATATACGCATATTATTTTTTCCCATGTTTTTTTTTCACATCCATATACCTTTTACTCCCATTTTTGACCTAATTTAAAGCCTTTTTTTTTATTTTTTTTATTTTCACTATCGTCTATTTTTGGCTCCAGCCGTTCTCAATCCACGCCAACCTGTCTCTACTGCTGCTACTACTACTACTACTACTACTACTACTGTTACTACTTCTACTACTACTACTACTACTACTACTACTACTACTGCTGCTGCTGCTGCTGCTGCTGCTGCTGCTGCTGAAGCTGCTACTACTATTACTAACCATACTACTACTGCTGCTGCTGCTATTATTGCTACTAATTTTACTAGTACTAATAAAATTATTACTTATAATACTAATATTAATACTAAAATAATACTTACCACCACCTCCACAGCCTTCTGAGGAAAAGAACAAGCACCTTTTTCAGTTCCTCCTCACTACCCACAACCTCCTTCCTTTCCTCTCACACATCCAGACTTCCCAACGCACACAACAACTCAACATCACGCGTCTTGAGGTTGTTGTGGTTGTTGTGGTGGTGCTTGTTGTGATTGTTGTAGTGGTGGCTGTTATGGTTGTTGTGGTGGTGGTTGTTATGGTCGTTGTAGTGGTGGTTGTTATGGTTCTTGTGTTGGTGGCTGTTATGGTTCTTGTGGTGGTGGTTGTTATGGTTATTGTGGTGGTGGCTGTTATGGTCATTGTGTTGGTGGCTGTTATGGTTTTTGTGGTGGGGGTTGTTATGGTTGTTGTTATGGTGTTTTAATGGTGGTTTCGTGGTATTTGAACTGATTACTTTTTTTGGTTTGTTTTTTTTGTTACGATCTCAACGATTGTTTTGAACTATCAAATAATTTTGTTTATTTTCGTTTACGCGCGCGCACACACACACACACACACACACACACACACACACACACACACACACACACACACACACACACACACACACACACACACACACACACACACACGCACACACACACACACACACACACACACACACACACACACACACAGGATATGAAGATAGAGAAAGCATGCAATGAAGAAGCGGTCACCTCTACAATAGAACAGCTCTTGAACAACAAAAATACCACACAAAAGGTTCCATTTTTATTTTTTTAGTATAGTTTATTTTTGGTTTATTTTTGTTTTTTTTCCGCTTTTTATTTATATCCTATTTTTATTGTATTTTTTTTTCTTTTTCCGTGTTTTTCCATAAAATCTTTTTTTATCCTCATGCATCTTTTTGGCGTTTTAATCACTTATTAGACGCCTGCTTTGCATATTTCGTTCCTCTTCGCACTTCCATACAAGTTGCTATACCCAGCTACAAACGCGTGTACAACACCGGCGTATTGCGGTACATCAGCCTAGTGTGTGTATACAAACAACAACAACAACAACAACAATATAAAGTGTGTGTGTACAAATAACAACAACAACAACAACAAAAACAACAATGTAAAGTGTGTCTATACAAATAACAACAACAAAAAATATAAAGTGTGTGTATACAAATAACAACAACAAAAAATATAAAGTGTGTGTATACAAACAACAACAACAACAACAACAACAACAACGACAATATAAAGTTTGTATAAACGAACCTTACTCTCTTATTAAGGAAAGTAAGATTTTGTGGAATATACAAACAACTATTTGTATTAATGTATGTATTTTTGTTTTTGTGTGTTTGTGTGTGTGTTCGTGTGTGTTTGTGTATGTGTGTATGAGTATGTGTGGGTGTGTGTGTACGTGTGTACGTGTGTGTATGTATACAATAGTGCGTAGGAATGTGTGCACGGAAGCGCGTACACCTAGGAAGGTCTGGAGACCAGCTGCGGACTTGTAGTCGCACCCTTTAAAAGTGCATTCTAATGTGCAGTTGTATGCTATAGCGCTTCATTTTTTAATGCTTTTGCTAGGCTGTCTCAACCCGATTCACCCTCTCCTCTCTTCCTTTCCTCTCTTCCTCCCTGCTCTCTTCCTCCTTTTTCTTTCTTTTTTACTTCACTTTCTTCCTTCCTTTTCCATCTTCTTCATTCTTCCCCCATGTTTTTCACCCTTCTTGCTTCATTGACCCCTCCTCCTCTCCCCACGAAAGATGCTGTCTCAGAGAGCCGGCAACGACGACTGTTATTTGTGGCCTGATGACAATGGCGTGTTGATGCCCTCACGCAACAACCACCACAACAGCCACCACAACAGCCACCACAACAGCCACCACAACAACCACCACAACAACCACC
>OX387256.1:2488598-2536098 GCA_947562095.1 Branchellion lobata | reverse complement strand
AATCCCACCCATCCACACCCAACCCCACCCATCCACACCCAACCCCACCCATCCACACCCAACCCCACCCATCCACACCCAACCCCACCCATCCACACCCAACCCCATCCATCCACACCCAACCCCACCCATCCACACCCAACCCCACCCATCCACACCCAACTCAACCCATCCACACCCAACTCCACCCATCCACACCCAACCCCACCCATCCACACCCAACTCCACCCATCCACACCCAACCCCACCCATCCATTCTTACTCATCCTCATTCTTCACCACAGAGTACATCTTCAGCAGCTCGTTGAGTGAGCAGTTCCGCTATGGCGAGGAGGCTCCGAGGGGAGTGGTGTTGTTGGTGGAAGAGCTGGAGAGGAGGGAAGCTCAAAATGGTGTGTGGCGTGGCGTGGTTTGGCGTAATGTATCATTGTGTGGCGTAATGGGGCGTGGTGTGGTGACGTGAGGTGAGGTGTGGCGTGGTGTGGTGGGGTTTGGTGTGGTGTGGTGTGGTTTGGTGTGGTGTGGTGTGGTGTGGTGTGGTGTGGTGTGGTGTGGTGTGGTGTGGTGTGGTGTGGTGTGGTGTGGTGTGGTTTGGCGTGATGTGGTGTGGTGTGGCGTGGTGTGGTTTGGCGTGGTGTGGTGTGGTTTGGTGCGGCGTGGTGTGGTGTGGTGTGGTGCATGTTCTCGTATGGCTTTTAATACTTCTGTTACAATGAGGAATTTATAGAGGCATAAAATTTAGTTTCTTCAATGGCGTGCCTCGAATGATTAGTGTATCTAATCGCCTCAATCACTTGTTTCATTTCTGTTTGTTCTTTTATCTTTCATTCATTTGTTTTCTTCATTCTTATTTGTCTAGTTTTTCATTGAGCAATCCGTTTGTTTGTTTGTATGTTTGTTTGTTTGTTTGTTTGTTTGTTTTTTTGTATGTTTGTATGTTTGTTTGTTTGTTTGTTTGTTTGTTTGTTTGTATGTTTGTATGTTTGTATGTTTGTATGTTTTTTTTTTGATTGTTTGTTTGTTTTTGAAGATTTAACTTTTTTCCCAGTTATTCTTCTATATTATTTATTAACGTGCCTCTCCCACTTGCTTGAGTGCTTGCTTGTTTGATCAGTTGGTTAGTTGCTTGAGAGATTGAGTGAATGAATGTATGAACGAATTGATGAATGAATGAATGGATGGATGAATGAACGAATGAATGGATGCATGCATGAACGAAGGAATGAATGAATGATTGGATGGATGAATGAACGAACGAACAAATGAACGAATGAAAGAATTAATTAATGGAGGAGTGAATGAAGGAGTGAATGAAGAAGTGAATGAAGGAATAAATGGAAGAATGAATGAAGGAGTGAATGGATGAGTGAATGGATGAGTGAATGAAAGAGTGAATGAAGGAGTGAATGAAGGAATGAATGAAGGAGTGAATGAAGGAATGAATGAAGGAGTGAATGAAGGGGTGAATGAAGGAGTGAATGAAGGAATAAATGGAAGAATGAAGGAAGGAGTGAATGGATGAGTGAATGAAAGAGTGAATGAAGGAGTGAATAAAGGAGTGAATGAGTGGATAGAGATTGATCGGGTCGATGCTTTAATTTGCAAGTCAGTTATTTAATCTGAAAGGTCACGAGCTGAGGGCTGTCGAGAGTTGTTGTGTCAGAGCAGTTGAAAGTCAGCGTACTTGAAACAACCTTAATAACAAACTTATAAATTTAAGTAAGAAAGATAAAAATATAAAAAATAATAATATTAGAAAAATAATAAAAATAATAAATAAAATAAAAATATAATAACAATAATAAATTAAATGAAAATTATAATAATAATAAAAACTTAAATAAAATTTATAATAATCGTCATTATCGTCGTTTAAACAAAATACTTCTTGCATATAAGTTCAAAAACGAAGCCGTCTTTGATGAAATAATAATTAAATTAATTAAAAGTGAATTTTTTGAAAATATTTAAAAATGAATTTATCTAAAAAAAATAAAAGTGAAGAAGAATGGTGATATATAAAAACAATAAGATCCAAAAATAAAATAAAAAAAGAATTATATAATAGTCGGCTCGAATAATAATTTTTATTATTTTTATTATGCACCGGTTAAATGTATGGAAATTTTCTGGCACAGGTTGTGACTTGTTTGACTTGTACACCAGTCAGTCCTCTTCACTGCCTCCACAAGTCCTGCCTCTCAAACACGCCCTCCAAACAGATGGTGGGTGTGGTGTGGTGTGGTGTGGTGTGGTGTGTTGTGGTGTGGTGTGGTGTGGTGTGGTGTGGTGTGGTGTGGTGTGGTGTGGTGTGGTTTGGTGTGGTTTGGTGTGGTGTGGTGTGGTGTGGTGTGGTGTGGTGTGGTGTGTTGTGGTGTGGTGTGGTGTGGTGTGTTGTGGTGTGGTGTGGTGTGGTGTGGTGTGGTGTGGTGTGGTGTGGTGTGGTGTGTTGTGGTGTGGTGTGGTGTGGTGTGGTGTGATGTGGTGTGTTGTGTGGTGTGGTGTAGTGTGGTGTGGTGTGGTGTGGTGTGGTGTGGTGTGGTGTGGTGTGGTGTGTTGTGGTGTGGTGTGGTGTGGTGTGGTGTGGTTTGGTGTGGTGTGGTGTGGTGTATTGTGGTGTGATGTGATGTGGTGTGGTGTGGTGTGGTGTGGTGTGGTGTGGTGTGGTGTGGTGTGGTGTGGTGTGGTGTGGTGTGGTGTGGTGTGGTGTGGTGTAGTGTGGTGTGGTGTGTTGTGTGGTGTGGTGTGGTGTGGTGTGGTGTGGTGTGGTGTGGTGTGGTGTGGTGTGTTGTGGTGTGGTGTGGTGTGGTGTGGTGTGGTTTGGTGTGGTTTGGTGTGGTGTGGTGTGGTGTGATGTGGTGTGGTGTGGTGTGTTGTGGTGTGGTGTGGTGTGGTGTGATGTGGTGAGGTGTAGTGTGGTGTGGTGTGTTGTGATGTGATGTGTTGTGATGTGTTGTGGTGTGGTGTGGTGTGTTGTGGTGTGGTTTGGTGTAGTGTGGTATGGTGTGTTGTGGTGTGTTATGGTGTGGTGTGGTGTAGTGTGGTGTGGTTTGGTGTGGTGTGGTATGGTGTACTATGGTGTGGTGTGGTGTGGTTAGGTGTGGGACTGGGTTATTGATTCGTGATTGATTTATTACAAATCCCTTCCAACCCTCCATCCAGGTCCCCTCCCCTCCCCCCTCTCCTCCTTCCAAGACTCCCACCTATGCAGCACCCTCCGGAGAATGCTCTTTGAACTCCCCAACCCTCTCATCCCCACGGAGTTCTACACCGTCTTCATCAACGCCGCAAGTAAGATATTTTGTTTTTGTTTTGTATTTTTTCAATTTTTTTCAAAGTTTTTACAGTTTTTTTTTTCAAATTTTCCAAATTAAAAATTTTTTTTTGATTTATTGAAAGTTTTTTTTTATTAGTTTTTTTTATTTTTATTTTTTTAATTTTTTTAATATATATATGTATATATATATATATATATATATATATATATATATATATATATATATATATATATATATATATATATATATATATATATATATATATATATATATATATATATATATATATATATATATATATATATATATATATATATATATATATATATTTTCACCATTATTTTACATGCTACGTTTGCCTCTTCACGTTGCCCCACACATGCCGAAAACTATTTTTTTCTGTTTTCTCACACATGCTCTACTTTCGAGCCGTTGGGGCGTGCTTGCGACTAAATCAATCATTTCCAGGGGTTTTTCGAACAAAGACATACATTTAATTGGTTTAGTGGTTTTCTTTCCAGTTTTTTTTTTCTACTCTGACTTCCATTTTGGTCCCGTTACTATATTTATTATCATTTTCCAAGCCATATTTATCCTACTGACACCTATTTTCTCCTTCTTGCACATCTTCCCTTCAAACCCCACATAAATTCAACTTCCGGCACATCGTCTACAAATACTGAACCTTCTCTTTATCATTCAGCACCAATCAATTCTCCACAATCCTGTCACCACACTCGCTCGTATTCGTCCCTGCTCCTTCCAACAGTTTGCCCAACAGTTTGCCATCACCACTTTCCACTCTTTCCATAAATCCACCATCACATCTTTCAATCTTCTCTTCATCCCCATCAATACCTTCCTTCCATTCTTTCTTCAACATTCTTTTCTTTCCGCAACACAACTCTCATCATTCTTTTGTTCACTTTTAAAACACAATACTCACAATCCTATTTAGTTTTGGAAATCTCATCAACCTCATAAACCACCCATTTCCCCCACAACACAACCCTCTCAAACCCCTTTCTCTCCTCCCACAACACAACCCTCATAAACTACCATGAACCCTACAGAGATCAGTGACGTCACGCTACGACAGCAGGTGACTCAGCAGTTGGTGCACAAGCTACCCCACCACCACCAGTGCACCCTCTGCTTCCTTGTGGCCCACCTGCAACGAGTCGTCAGTACTCCTTCTCCTTTATTTACTTTTTTTTTCCCTTCTTTTCTTCCTTCCTTCCTTCCTTCCTTCCTTCCTTCCTTCCTTCCTTCCTTCCTTCCTTCCTTCCTTCCTTTCTTCCTTCCTTTCTTCCTTCCATCCTTCTTTCCATCCTTCCTTTCTTCCTTTCTTCCTTCCTTCCTTTCTTCCTTCCATCCTTCTTTCCATCCTTCCTTTCTTCCTTCCTTCCTTCCTTCCTTCCTTCCTTCCATTCTTCTTTCCATCCTTCCTTCCTTCCTTCCTTCCTTCTTTCCTTTATTCCTTCCTTCCTTCTTTCTTTTATTTCTTCCTTCCTTCCTTCCTTCCTTCCTTCCTTCCTTCCTTCCTTCCTTCCTTCCTTCCTTCCTTCCTCCTTTCCTTCCTTCTTTTCTTCCTTTTTTTTTTCTTCTTTCTTTCGTTTTCTTTTCTATGAAAACAATTAGTGTTTTTTATTATTATTGCTGTTATTGTTATTATTTTCCTATGCCAATAATATTAATAAATCAATTTTTTAAACCAAAGCAATGACTCGCCGCTGAAAAGGACACACACTATCACAGACACACACTATCACAGGCACACACTATCACAAAAACAAGCATTATCATATGTTTCACGCTGTATTGTTTATCAGTGAGCTTTACACCAGCTTAATGGCCCAGAATGTCATGTGCCTTATTGCTCTGCATTGCGTGTTGCCCTACAACACTAACACGGATGTTTTTGCTTGTTGTCTTGCGTGTGGTTTCACTAAAGGATTATATACGATGTTTAACACAATGCATCTCTTTTATTTCAAGACTCGGATTATTCTGGAATTAGTCTAACTTTTATCCATTCCACAGGTAACTAACCACCAAAACCATCAGCAACAACAACAGCAGCAACAACAACAACAGCAACAACAACAACAGCAACAACAACAACAGCAACAACAACAACAGCAACAATACGACGAACTCATCACAACTCTTAGTCACGTCTTTTGCCATGTCTTCATCAGACCTCCGTGGGAAGCCATTGAGTTGGTTTCGTTACTCACCCGTTCTTACTCCTGTTGAAGCCTTATCTTTGTTATTTCTCTCTTACTCTATTGTTAATTCTTATTTTTACTTCGATTTTGTTGTTGTTTTTAAATATTTTGTCAATATTTTTAATTTTTATTCCTACTCTCTCAATGCTACTTTTTAAATTTATTTTTTATTTATTTATTTTTCACCTTACCAGAAAAACCCTCATTATACCACACCACGCCACACCGCTTCACCGCATCATTAAAACCACACCATCATCATCATCATCATCATCTCCACCACCATACGCCACACCATACCACTATACGACACAACACCACAATTACCACCACACCATCACTACCACACCATCACCACCACCACATCATCACCATGCCCACACCATCACCACCACACCATCACCATCGCCACCACTACACCACCACCATCACCACAATCACTATCACCACCACACCATCACCACCATACCACTACACCACCACCATCACCACAATCACTATCACCACCACACCATCACCACCATCACCACAATCACCATCACCACCACCACACCATCACCACCACACCATCACCACCACATCATCACCACTACACCACCACAGAGACCTAGTGGTTAACACACCACACCACATCAGTCTTCTCAAGCTTCTCATCATTGGTTGTCATGGAGACGATGACGATGATGATTTACTCAACTGTGGTTGGTTTTGTTATTTTCCTTTTTCCAATAATAATAATAATAATAATAATAATAATAATAATAATAATAATAATAATAATAATAATAATAATAATAATAATAATAATAATAATAATAATAATAATAATAATAATAATAATAATAATAATAATAATAATAATAAAAATAATAATAATAATAATAATAATAATAATAATAAAATAAAACGGTAATTTCAAATATTTAATTTGTTTTTACATTATATATTTATTGACTTTTTATTATTTTTTTTGGCTATTCAAAAAAACATTTACAGATAATTTTTCGACGATGTTGTCTTTGAGGATGAAAACAAAGGCCATTCCAATCAAACAAAACAACAACAACAACAACTCTGATGACAACAACAATGATTGTGATGATGACGGAGGTAACAAGAACAAAAATAATAATAACAATAATAATAATAATAACAATAATAATAATAACAATAATAGTAATAATAACAGCGATGACGAATGTACCAACAATAACAACAATAATAAATTGTCTATGAGGCCTGATTTACTGCCGAGGTCTCCGAAAGAAAGTCACCGGAAAAATAAGAATAATAATAATAATGAAGCTATGATCACGAATGAAAACAACTATGATACGAATAATAATAATAATAATAATAATAATAATAATAATAATAATAATAATAATAACAATGATTATAATGATGACGACGATGACGACGATGACGATGATGATGACGAAACTTACACTCTAAGTGAACAACAAAAACAATTTATGGGTTTTTCGTATGATCAACAACATCAAAAACAATACCAACAACAACAACAACAACAACAATACCAGCAACAACAACATCAACAACAATACCAACAACAACAATACCAACAACACCAACAACAACAAAACTACCAACAACAACACCGACAAGCTTTCTTTGACCTAGATGACACTCTTCAGTCTTTTGAGGAAGGAATGATGAAGTCCAAGAACAATGACGTCATAGAAACATCCACCAGAACCAGCACCATCAATTCAAACAACTTCAATAACAATAACAGCAACAACGTCGTCAACAATAACAATAATAATAACAACCTCGGAATGATGACATCACAATGTAGCTTCAACGACGACCTGGAGGGTCAGGAGTGGTATTGGGGCGAAATATGCAGGTTGTTATTGTTATTCATGTTATTATTCAGATTTTATTTATTATTTTTATATTAATAATAATAATAATAATAGAAATATTATTATTATTATTATTATTATTATTAGTAGTAGTAGTAGTAGTAGTAGTAGTAGTAGTAGTAGTAGTAGTAGTAGTAGTATTAGTAGTAGTAGTAGTAGTAGTAGTAGTAGTAGTAGTAGTAGTAGTAGTAGTAGTAGTAGTAGTAGTAGTAGTAGTAGTAGTAGTAGTAGTAGTAGTAGTAGTAGTAGTAGTAGTAGTAGTAGTAGTAGTAGTAGTAGTAGTAGTAGTAGTAGTAGTAGTAGTAGTAGTAGTAGTAGTAGTAGTAGTAGTAGTAGTAGTAGTAGTAGTAGTAGTAGTAGTAGTAGTAGTAGTAGTAGTAGTAGTAGTAGTAGTAGTAGTAGTAGTAGTAGTAGTAGTAGTAGTAGTAGTAGTAGTAGTAGTAGTAGTAGTAGTAGTAGTAGTAGTAGTAGTAGTAGTAGTAGTAGTAGTAGTATTAGTAGTAGTAGTAGTAGTAGTAGTAGTAGTAGTAGTAGTAGTAGTAGTAGTAGTAGGAGTAGTAGTAGTAGTAGTAGTAGTAGGAGTAGTAGTAGTAGTAGTAGTAGTAGTAGTAGTAGTAGTAGTAGTAGTAGTAGTAGTAGTAGTAGTAGTAGTAGTAGTAGTAGTAGTAGCAGCAGCAGTAGTAGTAGTAGTAGTAGTAGTAGTAGTAGTAGTATTTTATTACCTAAATCTACATTTCGATCATCTTCATTCCTATTATTCTCATTATTATTCTCATTATTACCATTATTATTTTCATCATCTCCATTGTTTTTATTATCATTCTCACTATTCTTATTATTATCTTTATTATTTTCATTTTTTCAAATAATTTTTATTATTATTTATATTTCTTTTTATCATTATTATTTTTCTTATTCATATTATTCTTCGCATGCCGTGGCAGGGAGGAGGCGAATGAGGTTTTGAATGACCAGCCGGATGGCACCTTCCTCATCAGGGACTCTTGCAAAATATCCGCCTCATCCTCTTCTTCCTCCTCTTCATCTCTCTCCCGCCAACTACAGTACATCCTCTCGCTCAAAGCCAGCGGTCTGAACAAGCACATAAGGATTTACCACAAGGTGAGTGGTTGCCTCTGCAGGGAGGATCCAAGCGATGTGTGGCGTTGTGGTTTTTAGTGAGCTTTTTGCTTGTTCCTTTCATTCTTACTCATCTCTTCCCACCTTCCTCCATCTTCATCTCACACTTTCATCCACTCGTTTCCACTTCTTTCTATCACCCGCTTCAAACCTCACCACCACCACCGCCTTCAAACCTCTCCACCACCACCTTCAACTTCCACCACCACCACCGCCTTCAAACCTCCACCACCACCTCCTTGCCTCCCCTGCAGGACGACAAGTATGGTTTTGCGGAACCGTTGAGTTTTTCGTCTGTTCCTCACCTCATCGAACACCACTCCAAACACTCTCTTGACCAATACAATCCCTCCCTCAACATCACCCTCATCCACCCTTCCCCCAACCCAAACAAGGTACCCCATTTTTTCCACCCCCATTCCTTCCACCCCCTTCCTTCATTGCCAATTTTGCAAGCGCTTTTTAGTTTTTTTTTTTCACTTGAAACATTTTTTTAGTTTTTTTTTCCATTTTTAGAAAAACTTGTAAGTTCTATGATGAGTTTTTCTATGGTTTTTCATTCAAAAGCCATAGTCCTTCTCCACCTTTCCTAGATTTTTTCACTTTTTCATTGTATCTTCTCGTTTTTTTCGCCGGCGTTGTATTTATTCCCACCCTTTTCCATTTTTTTACGGGTTTTCTTTTATTTTACCGCTCGTTTTTTTGCTTCTGCGTTATGTTCGCCTTGGATTTTTCCGGTTTTATTTTTTCTTTTTTTTTCCATTTTCCACCGTTTTATTTTATTTTTTTTTTTCATTTTCCACCGTTCTATTTTTTTTCTTTTTTTTCATTTTCCACTGTTTTCTTTTTTTCTTTTTTTTTCTTTTTTCACCGTTTTATTTTATTTTTTTCATTTTTCACCGTTTTATTCATCTTTTTTTTTTTCATTTTTACTTCCACTTCACAGGAGTATGTGGACAGCAAGGCTGACGCTGAAGAAGTCAGAGCTCGCCTCATTCAGGTTTTTCAACCACCTCAACATTGAAATATCATTCGTTAATCTCATCAGTATGAATATCATACTTATCAGTATAAATAAAAGATTTATTAGTATAAATGAAAGGTTTATCAGTATAAATAAAAGATTTTTTAGTATAAATGAAAAGTTTATCAGTATAAATAATATTTTTGGAGTGTTTTCATAGTTATGGTTTCATATTATTTTTTCACAACTTCTCCTAAGTTGTATGCTTCACAATCCTACAATAGTAGCATACAATTGTCGGTGTTGGGAGGGTGTGTACAATCTCATAGTAACCATATATACAATTGTCGGTGTTGGGAGGTTGTGTACAATCTCATAGTAACCATATATACAATCGTCGGTGTCGGGAGGGTTTGTACAATCTCATAGTAACCATATATACAATTGTCGGTGTTGGGAGGTTGTGTACAATCTCATAGTAACCATATATACAATCGTCGGTGTCGGGAGGGTTTGTACCTACCATGCAACCTGCGCTACAGACGCACAGCAAGGGCCTGCACAAGTTCCAGTTGTATGAGCAGATGCAACAACAACACAACACCGCCATGCACGTTCGTCTCTTCTCTCTTTACTTCTCTCTCCTCCTCCTTATCTCTCTCTCTCTCTTTCTTTCTCTTTTTCTCTCTTTCTCCTCTCTCTTTCTTTCTCTTTTTCTCTCTTTCTCCTCTCTCTTTTTTTTTGTTTCTTCTTTTCATTTTTTCTCTTCCTTCTTCTCTTTCTTTTTTTTTGTTTTTCACTTCATTAATTTTGAACCACCATAACAACAACATCGTCAAAAACAACACAACAAAATGACGATGATGATGATGATGATGATGATGATGATGATGATGATGATGATGATGATGATGATGATGATGATGATGATGATGATGATGACGATGATGATGATGATGATGATGATGATGATGACGACGATGATGATGATAATGATGGTAATAGTAATGATGGTAATAATAATGATGATAATAATAATAATAATAATAATAATAATAATAATAATAATAATAATAATAATAATAATAATAATAATAATAATAATAATAATAATAATAATAATAATAATAATAATAATAATAATAATAATAATAATAATAATAATAATAATAATAATGATAATAATAATGACAACAATGATAACACCGCAGGACTTCCACATGAAGCGCCTGGCCCTGGAGGCGTTCAAGGAGACGTTGAGCATGTTCGACGACCAGGCGTCCCTCCACCACTCCCTCCACCACTCCCACCTTTCCATATCGCAAAAGTCGGCTGTGGATGTGTGGATGTGTTCTTGTCTTTCTGTGGATGTGTTTTTGTCTTTTTGTGGATGTGTTTTTGTCTTTTTGTGGATGCGTTTGTGTCTTTTTGTGGATGTGTTTTTGTCTTTTTGTGGATGTGTTTTTGTCTTTTTGTGGATGTGTTTTTGTCTTTTTGTGGATGTGTTTTTGTCTTTTTGTGGATTTGTTTTTGTCTTTTTGTGGATGTGTTTTTGTCTTTTTGTGGATGTGTTTTTGTCTTTTTGTGGATGTGTTTGTGTGTTTTTGGATGTGTTTTTAGTTTGTTTTTTCAGTAAAATTTTTTTACTTTTTTTCATACTTTTTATGCCTCTAACTCCCATCTTTTTACGTATCTTTGGCACTCAATCACTCTTTTGGATGACTGATGGACCCCCCACCCACCCCATTCGTGCCTTTCCTATTTCTCCACCAGCAACCCAAACCACCAAACACAACCTAATCACCCAACCCAAACCACCCTACCCAAACCACCCAACCCAAACCACCCAACCCAAACCACCCAACCCAAACCACCCTACCCAAACCACCCAACCCAAACCACCCTACCCAAACCACCCTACCCAAACCACCCAACCCAAACCACCCTACCCAAACCACCCAACCCAAACCACCCAACCCAAACCACTCAACCCAAACCACTCAACCCAAACCACCCTACCCAAACCACCCTACCCAAACCACCCTACCCAAACCACCCTACCCAAACCACCCTACCCAAACCACCCTTCTCCTTACCTCCAATAGGTTGAAAGAGAATTTAGAGCTGATGGAGTTGCGGAGAACGATGTTGGAGAAGAACCACAGGGATTTGAAGGGGGAGTTGGAAGAGCTGGTAGTGCTGGATAGAAGCCTGTGTGCCAGTCTCAAGGAGGTCGAAGGGGAACTGAAAAGTCTGCAGAGGAAGAGGAGCCAACTCAAAAGGTGAAGTGTTTGGTAGGGTGGGTTGGGTAGATGGGGTGGATTGGATGGATGGGGTGGGTGGGTGAGTGGGGTGGTTTGTTTGGTTGTTTAGTTGATTGGTGGGGTTGTTAATGGGTTGGTGGTGGTTGGTTGTTGGGTGTAGATGTATGTTTCGCACCATCACCATCCTTTCATCACCATCGTCATCACCACTTCATCATCATTATCACCACTTCATCACCATCACTCCATCATCATCACCACTTCATCATCATCCACAGATGGCTCAACAACCACGGCCACAGCGAGGAATCGTTGGAGGTTTTGATGGAATCCATCATACCTCTCCGTTCTCCTTCCACACCTTTCCGTCCCCCACACTCGTTTTCCCCTCGTTCTTCTCCCACCATTTCCTCCTCGCTCCCCCCCCTCCTCAACAAGTCCGAAGGCAAGGAAAATCTGGCTCGTCGTTCCTTCCACCAGATCTCTTCCGCTGTTCCCTTCTCAGATCTCCTGTCTTCCTCGTGCAACCAAGCAGCCTTCAGTGATGGCCTGTGGTCATTCAGAGGCGCCAATAGTTCTCCTCATTCACGCAACAGTCCCGTCGACTTAACCCCCGCCTCTTGTCATCCTCCCATGCACCTCCCCCCGAACCTGGGTAGCATCTCTCTCAACTCTAGCATCCTCAAAAAGCGCTTTTTCAATAACGCCACCACCGCCACCAGTAACCACAACAGCGTCTCGGCTTCCGCTTCACCCACCTCCACAGCCGCTCCCATTAGGCTGTCAGATCGCCTGTCTTCGTCGCCGTCCCAAGAGGCTTTCCACCAGAAAGCCTCCTTCACTCATCAACCCTCGTCACTGCCATCATCGCCATCAGACGCGCCACCACCACCGCAGCAACAGCCGCCACACACCTCCACCACAGTCCACTTTGAAAAAGCTTCAAGCGACCACCACAAGCCACACCGAGCCACTCCACCGCACAAGGTTCAACCGCGCTTCCATCCCGTGCCGTCAGAGCCACACACAGCCACCGCTCCCTGGTACATTGACTGTACCTTCCAGCAGGCAGAAGCCTTGATCAAAGACCGCGCCACAGGGACCTTCCTGGTGAGACCTTCCTCCGTAGGAGGCCATGCTCTCTCCGTCGTGTGAGCCCCTTCACTTCTTTTATCCAGTTTTTTTTTAGTTTTTCAAAAAGATTTTGGTTAATTCTTTAAAAAAAAATTTTGTTGTTTTTTTTGTTGTTTTTTTGTTTTTTTTTTGTTTTTTCACTTTTTTGTTGAGGTTTTTTACTGTTTTGATCTTGTTTTTTCTAATCATCTCGTTTTTACTGTTCAAATTTTGACAATTTTTTTCTATTCTTTTCAATTGTTTGGCGTTATTTATTGTTTTCGTATTTTGTTTTTCACCTGGTTATTTTCTTTCCTCATTTTCGTACAGTCTTTTTTATAATCACGTGTCTTCTTCAAGTTTGGCCTCCTTTTCCTTCATTCTGTTTGATTCTCAAGCCCTTTGATCTCTTTTTTTTGTGCTTCTGGGTTTTTATTGTGTTTTTCTTCCTTTTTTTATTTTTTATTTTTCAACGTTTACAAGCGCTTTATTTCCAGCTTATTCTCTGTTATGCTGTAATGTTTTTCGTTTTTTTGAATTTTTCTCGTAGTCAATTTTTGGTTTGTTCCACTTGTTCATGCTTTTTCAACTTGGTCCATCTTTGCTCTCTCTCTCTCTCTCTCTCTCTCTCTCTCTCTCTCTCTCTCTCTCTCTCTCTCTCTCTCTCTCTCTCTCTCTCTCTCTCTCTCTCTCTCTCTCTCTCTTTCTCTCTCTCTCTCTCTCTCTCTCTCTCTCTCTCTCTCTCTCTCTCTCTCTCCTCTCTCTCTCTCTCTCTCTCTCTCTCTCTCTCTCTCTCTCTCTCTCTCTCTCTCTCTCTCTCTCCTCTCTCTCTCTCTCTCTCTCTCTCTCTCTCTCTCTCTCTCTCTCTCTCTCTCTCTCTCTCTCTCTCTCTCTCTCTCTCTCTCTCTCTCTCTCTCTCTCTCTCTCTCTCTCTCTCTCTCTCTCTCTCTCTCTTTCTCTCTCTCTCTCTCTCTCTCTCTCTCTCTCTCTCTCTCTTTCTCTCTTTCTCTCTCTCTCTCTCTCCCTCTCTCATTAAACTGTCTATATCTCTTCCCCTCCTTATCACTTGCTTCTCATTGTATCACTTATGCTTAATTACATAAATTATTACTTATATTACGTCACATAAATTATTTTTTATTTCACGTTACATAAATTATTACTTATACTACGTCACATGAATCACTAATTATATTGTGTCATAATAAATTCTTCCACCCACTGCCTTCATGGTCAGCTTTAACAAGTACTGAGTATTTTGTAATAATCAATATTCAAGCAATACTACTTACACTAAATTTATTACAATAATTCTAAGTGTTGAATAATTTTTTTTTTTTTTGATTACTTTTTTATTACATTAACTTCCATTGATTTTATTAAATTCTCCAATATTATATTAACTTCTTTAAGCTTCTATTAAATTCTGGGAAATTATATTAGATTTCATCCAATTATTGATATAATTCCACCACAGCGTGAATGGAACGGTGAAGCACTGCAAGATCCACTACAGAGACGGCTTTTACAGCTTCACCGACCACAGCCACTCGAGCCTCAACCACCACCGCCTCAGCTACCTAGTCCAGCATCACCGCCACCATTCGCTTGAGGTGTATAACCCTGAACTCAAAACTTGTCTGCTCTACCCTGTCAATGCAGACTTGCCTCAGTGATGTGTTGAGGTGTTTGGGATGTTGTTGTTGTTGTTGTGGTGGTAGTTGTGGTAGTTGTGGTGGTAGTTGTGGTAGTTGTGGTGGTAGTGGTGGTAGTGGTGGTAGTGGTGGTAGTGGTGGTAGTGGTGGCAGTAGTGGTAGTGGTGGTGTTGGTGTTGATTTCAGTTCTTGAAGTAATTGTTTGTTGTGGCAATATGGTAGGGATGTGCGAGTGATATGATAGTGATATGACGGTGAGGTAGGGTGTTGTTCGAGTGAAGTTGTTGTTGTTGTTTGAGGAGGTAGTTGTAATTGTTGTCGAAGGGGTAATCATTCTCACTGTTGTCTTCATTGCAATTGTATGTGATACGAAGTTCTTTTTTCGTTGTGTACCATTAAGAGCTAACAAGCGACTGACTGCTAGTGAGTGCAGTAACAACAACAAGCTGCTAACAGCCCAGTAACGATGTGAATACTAATGCAACAGTCCTTGCAACAACTGCACCAACGGGCCTCAGGCCATTATTGTAGCTTTGTTGCAATAACAAAAGCACCCTGGAGTTTCGTATTTTTGTATTTAGCCTTTAAAATTGCTTTCAACTCTTCCAAACGTCTTTCTTTTATTTTTTATTTTTTAAATCAAATTTTTAGTTATCATTTCTGACCTATTTTTTTAATTAATCTTTCAAAATTATATCCCTACTGGAGACACTTTGTAATTATTTTCTTTCTTATAGCACTTCTTACTCCTTTTTTATATAAATTTGTTTTCTCATTCTCTCTTCAAATTATTAGTTTTTTTTCTTTTTCAAATGAATATAATTTCGTTTTTTTTCCATTATATTTTGCACCATATTTATATCATAAAGATTTCAAATCGCTATCATCATTACCATGAGTTAAATCACCGTCTTTATCATTTTCTACCATACTTATTGACACTGAAGGAGATATTTTTATTTTTATCTTTCACACCGAGAACTCATCTCAGCCACTCCTCGCTCTTTTGAAAAAACTTACTTTTGGTCCGAATTTTTTTTCCGCATTTTATGTTTTTGTCATTTCTTGTTTATGTTTCATCTTTTTTTTACCAACCTATTTCTACCTTTATATTATTTTTTGTATCAAAAGGTAAGATGGTTTTTTTTTCAGCATTTATAAATTCTCAAACCTCCCTCACATGCACAAAACTTAAAATTCAACCATAAATTTTTTCAATTTCTAAATTAATTTCCACCAACTTCAGCTATTATCATTATATTATTATACATATTATTAATTTTTTTTTTCATTTTTTCAATATTTCTCCAAAATATAGTGAAAATGTGTGTTTCTTTCAAGTATTGGCTTATCCTATTTTTGTTGAGACTTACTAATTTTTGTCGGAAAATTATTTTTAATTTTTTTTTAAATTTTTATTTAAAAATTGATTCACTTCTTCATTGAAAAATAATAATAAAATGTCAAAGAATTTTTCTATAAAACTGACTTTTTCTAAAATCTGATTTTAAAATAAGCAACTGATCTTAAAGCAAGAATGTATATGTCATAAAAAAATTCAAAAGGTATCAGAAAGTTTGGATTAGAAAAATTAACAAATAGATAAAATATAAAAAATTCTTGGAACATCATTTAGGAGGCCTTTTTGAAGTTTCTTATCTTTGCAGCTGTCGGTTGCTTGGCAGCACAACACAGTTTATACCGCCAAAGGTGAGTGCTGTTTGATGTTACTACTTCAAGATCGGATTTTGACGAATGGTCCAACACGCCCAAAGTTCCGTTTGATCAAAGTTTTCATCGAGATTGTGTGTTTGCTGTGAATTGATACCGGTCCGGCTGTGTATTCCAATCAAATCTATTCGCTTTGGGCCAGCAGGTGATTGAAGCTGGCGCTGTTCTTTTTTTGAGTTTCCCCTTCAAAACTCATACCTGAGCATACCCGTTTGCGCTTTACAGCGGAAGAAGCCTGCCATAGGCATAATTGTAAAATAATTTTCATAATTGTGTAAAACTTTATGAAGTCAGGAATGGATGAAGAGAGAGAAGAGGAGGATAAAAACCCATTTTTTAAGAATAGTCCAAATAAGAGTTTCAGATATATCCGTAGAAATGATGGTGGTGGTGGCGGTGCTGGTGGTGGTGGTGGCGGTGCTGGTGGTGGTGGTGGTGGTGGTGGTGGTGTTGGAGGTAGTTTTGGAAATGGTGGTGTTGGAGGTAGTTTTGGAGGTGGTGATAGTTATGTTTGTAGGGGTGGTAGTGATGGTAGTCTCGGATGCGGTGGTAATGGTGGTGGTAGTAATGATGATAGTGTAGCTCACGTTAGGTGTGTCAGTGGAGTTCAGAAAAACAGAAACGAGAAGAAGCTTGTGGAAGCACCTCAAAAGACAAGAATATCGTCGGGGAAATTGTTAAGCAGTAAAAGACCTGATGCTGGCGAGCAAGAACAACAAGATGAACAAAAACATAAGCGAGTAGGTGCACAAGTGACGAGAGGAGGCGTGAACAGGAAGCCGTCTGTTGTGAAGTCGAAGTCAAACAAGGCGAAAAGTCAAAAAAAACAAGAAAATATTAAAAAAGAACAAAAACTAAAAATGAATAAATCGAAACAACAACAAAAGGAAGAACAAAAAAAACAAAAGCAACAACAACAGCTACAAAAACAACAACAGCAACAAAAGGAAAAGCAACAACAGCAACAACAAAAACAGCAACAACAAAAACAGCAACAACAAAAACAGCAACAACAAAAACAGCAACAACAAAAACAGCAACAACATAAGCAGCAGCAACAAAAACAACAAAAACAATTAAAGACGGACGAAAAGTTGAAGAAGCAGCAACAACAACACCTAAAGCATCTTCGACAGCAGCAACAACAACGCTACGTTGAGGAGGTTTTAAAAACCTTGCAGCAACAACAACTCAACTACCCCTACAAAGACCCTATGAATTGCTGCCCCTCCAAATTCAGCAAGCGAATCTCCGAAATGTTTGCCCTCGAAGCTGAAACCAAACGCTTCGAAAGAAGTCAAGGGAAGTATAAGAGAAAATGAAGTATTTCGTTTTTTTATATTAATTTTATCCTTGTTTCATTTTTCTTTTTTTTCACTTCAATTTAGTTTATCACTTTTTTTAATCTTTGTTTTATTTTTTTTACAATTTTTTCCATTTTTACAAGCCTTAAAAACGCATTTGGCGCGTTTTTTTTTTTTTTTTAAATTTCTTTTTTTCGTATTTTTAAAGACTGTGCCGGATTCTTGCGAGTTTTGAAAAATACTATTGGAAGAATGATCTGTCAATAAAACACAAATATAAACTTTGAAAATTTTATTTTTATTTTTATTTTTCGTTCATTTTTTTCAAATTTAGTTTCGAGAACCACGTTGGAACACTTTCAAACGCAAACTAACGTCATTTGAGAAGGCGTAAGTGTGTAGAAGTTTGAATAGAATCATTTTTTAACAACGAAAGACTCTTTAGAACTGAAATCTCATTTTGAGAAAGAAAAACTGATTTAAAAAGAATATCTTGTTTCAAAAAGAAGGATTGTTCGAAATTTCAAAGTATATTTGAAAAGTTCTTATAAAATTTTATTTGAAAATATTTTTAAAAACTTGAAAAGATTCAATTTGAAAAGTTGAACTGTGAAGATCACAATAGACGAAGTGACAAGACGAAACCAAAAGTTATGAAAGCCTCAAGAACACTGAGCTGTTGAATATTGCTTCGTAACTTACAGCCCCCATAACTGCATCCAGTCCAGGATTCCTAGTCCATCCCATCCACCCAACTCATCCACCCATCCACCCAACTCATCCACCCATCCACCCAACTCATCCACCCATCCACCCAACTCATCCACCCATCCACCCAACTCATCCACCCATCCACCCAACTCATCCACCCATCCACCCAACTCATCCACCCATCCACCCAACTCATCCACCCACCTCATCCACCCATCTCATCCACCCATCTCATCCACCCATCCACCCACCTCATCCACCCACCTCATCCACCCAACTCATCCACCCACCTCATCCACCCATTCACCCACCTCACCTACCCATCTCATTCACCAACCCCCTCAACCATCTTTTTCATTTTTTGTTCAAATACAACTCCTCCTCTTCCACCTGCCTCCCACCACTTCACTGCTGCGTGAAGGTGCGTTCCTTTTTGAGCGAAAAGATGTTGCTGACCCGTTTAACGGCAGAGCTTAAAAAGCTTGAAGAGTCGGGTTTTGCCAGGTCTGATTCGGTTACAGCTTCCCTGAACACCTTCATACCCTCGTCTCTCAGGGCTGGCAGTGGAGGAGGCGTTGGAACGTGACTGGAAAAATTTCCTGGGGTTATTGGGAGCTCGCATATTTCGTCCTTTAAAGAGTCGACTTCATCGCTGATGGTGTCTTTTATGTTGCTGGTGGTGTTGCTTATGTTGCTCATGAGGTTGTTGCCGGGGTTACTGAAGACTTCAGAGTCAATGTTGTTGTCGCTGTTGTTGTTAGAGAGGCTGAAGTTATCGCTGAGTTGGTTTGTGATGTTGTCCACACTAAAATGTTCGCCCATGTTTTTAGGAACGGCGCCATCTATAGTGTTACTGATGTTATTTTTGATTCCGTCACCAAGGTTACTGACGTTGTTGCTGAAGTCATCACCAATGCTACTGATTTTGTTCTGGATTCCGTCACCAATGCTACTTATCTTGTTATCTATGTTATCACCAAGGTTACTGACGTTGTTGCTGAAGTCATCACCAAGGTTACTGATGTTTCCTTTGAGGTCATCTCCCATGCTACCTAGGCTGTTCTTGATTCCGTCACCAAGGTTACTGACTTTGTTGCTGAAGTCATCACCAAGGCTGCTGATGTTGTTCTGGATTCCATCACCAAGGTTACTGATGTTGTTATCTATGTTATCACCAATGCTGCTAATGTTGCTCTGGATTCCATCACCAAGGTTACTGATGTTGTTATCAAGGTTATCACCAATACTGCTGATGTTGTTATCTATGTTATCACCAATGCTGCTGATGTTGTTATCAAGGTTATCACCAATGCTGCTGATGTTGCTATCAAGGTTATCACCAATGCTGCTGATGTTGCTGTTGATGTTGGTCCCCATGTTGCTAGCTTCGTTCTGGAACTCGTTCAAGTACTCCTCCCCTCCAAGATTTTCCACAACATCGTCCAATCCAGAAACACCATCATTATCGCCTCCACCACCATAACTACCACCAACACCACCATAACCACCAACAACACCAACAACACCACCAACAACACCAACAACACCACCATAACCTATACCACCACTCCCACCACCACTACCACCACCCAAACCACCACTACCACCACCCCCACCACTACCACCACCCCCACCACCACTACCACCATCATGAGCATCACCATCGTAGTCATCATCGGAGTTGTTTTCCTCATTTCCAGCAGTTTGAGCGTTAGTATCATCATAACCACCAGCAGAGCGTCTTTCATTGTCGCTCTGTCGTTCATAATGTGAGTCAAAGACACCACCATCACCACCACCACCATCACCACCATCATCACCATCATCACCACCATCATCACCATCACCACCACCATCACCACCATTATCACTACCATCGTCATAGTTATTATTGGTGAAGTTGTTTCTTTCGTAAACTATGCCAGAAGTGGAAGGGAGCAAGCTCTGTGGCACAAGATACGTCTCTTTTTCACCCATTTGGGGGTTTGGGGGAGCAGAGAAACTTAAAGAATCCTCATCAACACCACCTCCACTGACAACATCTTCGTCTTCAGCTTCGTCATTATTTAGCGCTTCATCGTTATGGTAGACAGAGGGCGCTCGAGGGTGGCTGAGGAAGAATCCACCACCAGGTTTCAAACTTTTCCTCTTCTCCACCTTGGGAGGGGCTTTGAGATCGTCGGCACTATCGTTATTTCTGAGAGTAACAATTTTGGTTTTAGCGTTACTTTTGTTGAAACTGTTGCTGTTGCGCATGTTGTTGTCGTCAAGACTGTTGCTGTCTTTGTTGTCGTTGTTGTTGACTGCGAAGTCTGAGTCGTTGTCTTGCGCTAGTAACGTGCTGATGTCTGCACTGTTGCCAAGCCAACCAACATTCTCACACTGTTTGCCCATCTTAGTGTCGGAAAAGCAAAAGGTTCGAAGCTGGTTATTCTTTGGAGCTGCTAGACTAGACGACTTCTTGACTTTTTTGTTCCTCCTTTTATCGTTCGGGAACATTTTGCGGAACTGTCTGACAAAAATTTCGACGGAACTAGAAGGACGTAGCTTGTTTTCGTTGCTGTAGGGGTTGTTGCTGGGGTAGTTGTTGCTGGTGTCGTACTCGTAACTATCGTCCGCCAGTCCTGCCTCCCTTAGGGCTCGCTGCTGTTTCTTAGTGGTGGTTTTGTGTTGGTACGCTTGCTTACGACTCTCAGTCTGCTTGCTTAAGAAGTCATCAGGCACGTAGAACAAGTCACTGCCCGCCATTGTGCCAGCTCCGTCGTCATCCTCGTCATCTTTAACAAATTTGCCGAAGTCGTCATCGTCGTCGTCGTCGTCGTCGTCGTCATCAACAACCACGCCCTTGTCGTACGAAGAAGCCTGTACCTTGTCCAGCTGTTCATAAGAGGAAGAGTTTGAGTGAGGAGCCTCCTCGTACTCTTCATCCTCAAAATCGCTCATTTCCGGATCCATTGTCATCATCAACCCTGCACCCCCCCTCGTCAATAAGACACTTTTGGATTTTGAGACTAAAATTGATTTTTAATGGCCTACTTTGGTTTTGAAATTTTAGTCTTGCTTTGAAGCGCTATTTTTATCTTGAAGTATTTTTGAAATTCTCTATTTTAATTCAAAACTGTTATTTTTAATATTACTACTTACTCACTTAATAATCGTTATATGTACTTTTATTTATTTAGGATTTTCGTTTTAACGAGGTAAGGTAACACAGCCGGTCACCAGCTCTGTTGCTTGCAACTAGGCCAGCGAAAGTTTCATTTGTCAAAACGAAATTTCAACAAACTCCTCATTTAGAGTTTAACTTTTTATACTTGAAAATCGAAAATTAAACACTTCTTAAGGTCTTCAAAGTTCATTCTTTGCAAACTTCAAACTAAAAAAACAACTTGATGAGAAAGCGAGATTTTTTGTTACTGTTACGAACGAAGGTGTGATGGAATCTCGAAAGGAGTTGAGTGTTGTTGTGCCTATAAGAAGCTGCATTGGCCACTATATCAAAGCACGACTGATTAGTCTATTATGGCGTTTGCAGGCTTGAGTAATCCTAAAGAAAACACGGTGATTGTTCAAGCCTGAGGTATTTATAATAGATTAGTTTTGTTAATGATTGCAACAATAAAGGCAATATAATATGAAGTTAGTATGGACCGTAAGAGCTTAGGTGGAGCTAGCGCGTGTGAGGTGTATAAAAGGTTTCCATTCAGTGCTGCCTTCATGCAACTACCCTCCTAAACACCATTGAAAGGCTGCTTAAAATTTTGGCCAGCCCAATTCTAGCGCTGTTTTTTTATACGTAATTATACATTTTTCTGATGAATCTTATATTATACGAATCCTATTTTTATATGGATTATAAACTATGACTCAGCCTAGCTATTGTTAATTATTAGGTGTACGAATGACGTCTCAGGCAGATAAAACAATTTCTCCATTGCAACTGGTAGTTTAGTGGTCATTAAGAAGAAATCTGGGCTGGTTAAAATATTATTCTAGCACTTCATTGAATGTTAAAAACAAATTTTCATTTGTAACAAATATTTTGTAATTTTTTAATTAAAATAAATTATAAACACAATATTTTCAATTTGTTATAAAATGTTAGAAATTTTACTTCATTTTCCCAGAGAATTTCAGATCTTTGTAGTGGAAGTCGGTGTAAACTATTTTATCGTTCTATCGTCAATATGGCAGAGTTCGACTTGACGAGTAGGATATCTCCCTACTTAGACCGGCATTTGGTGCTTGGTCTGATGGAGTTTATTGTTGTCAGAAAGGTTATAATTGCTCATCAGATTTGCCAAAAAAGATTCATCAGACATACCTCTGAATCATGCGTTACATATGAAAACATAATTTTCAGTATTAAAATATTTTTCTCATAACCCGTCACTTTCTTTTTTTTCCATTTTTTGCAATAAAACCCTTCTAATTTGGTAGCAGCTGACAACCTTCTCCAACATTCTTCCAGTTATATGACACAGATTCTCTGCTGAAGGAGAAACTTTCACTGTTGGACAAGACCAAAATGGTGGATTATTCGGTGGATGTGTACCAACAACTTCACCCTGAAGCCACTGAAGCTCCCAAGGGTTGGTTTCATTAGTAGTTTCTTAATCGAATCTAATCAAATCATTTGTATAGCGCTGATTTCACACTGTTCTAGAGCGCTCTGCAACAAGCTGTCTTAACTACAACGTTTTAAGAGGTCCATGAAAGTAGAGAAAAATAGAAGTAAGATTAGATGGGATTCTCTCAATACTTTGTCCAAGGCTCTTAAAGGGTTTATAGCACTCAAGTATACCAAAGTGTTTCAATGACTAGAGGTTTAAGTAATTGTTTTAATATGAGTTCAATAATTTTTTTCTGAATATAAAAATATAAAAATATAAAAATGCGAAAAAAATTAAATATTAAATTTAAAAACTAACCATGTATAACATGAAATTTCAAACTTCAATAGAGTAGAGATGTCCATGAAATACATTTGGAGATTTTATTTTTGACACCAGAATTGAGTGCTCGGAGGGTGGAGGTGTTGAACCAGTTGAGGCAGGTGGATGAGGAGACAGAACCTCTCTTGAACATCCTCAACAATGAGGAGAACCACGAGGTGATCGAGGAGACCAGGTGGGTGGAAGATAGGGGGAGGTTAATGGAATAATGAGGAAAATGGGAATAACTGAGGAGTACTTCAGCTGCATGCTCCGGGGCTTTATAACTACAGTTTCTATCATGTTCATGAAATTATGGATACAGTTAACACCAAATATTTAATTTTCAGGGATGCAGCTACTCTACTGGAAATCTTGTCGGAGAAGGGGGTATGAGTCATGCTTGAATCAAACGCCATTGGTGCCTCACTTCTTAAACACCCCTTCCCCCAACTCGACCACCCCACCCACCCTCTAGTTCAAGATGGAGATGTTGGAGAAGTTGTACAAGAGCGCCAAGTTCCTCTTTGACACTGGTAACTACACCTCAGCATCCCAGTATCTCAACATTGTACGCATGCTGGTGAGTCCCTGATGACGATGATGATGATGATGATGATGATGATGATGATGATGATGATGATGATGATGATGATGATGATGATGATGATGATGATGATGATGATGATGAAGATGGTGATGATGAGGATGGTGAAGATGATGATGATGATGAAATTATTATTATCTTCACTTCTCCACCCTAATCCACCCAGTTGCCCTTGAGAGATCGAAACTTCATGAACGCCATGTGGGGCAAGTTGGCGTCGGACATTCTGCTGCAGGAGTGGGATAACTCGATGGAGGACGTTAAGAAGTTGCAGGAAGCCATTGATGGCAATGTTGGTCATGAGTGGTCTTTCAGCAAATCTTTTTGCATGCAGATGCAAGCGTGTGTTGTCACGTCGTTAGCTGTATCAAGTGCGCTACACCACCCGCTCTACTCGTATCATTGGAACCACGCCAAAAACCACATTACATTTACAAACCAACTTATACACAACCACATCACGCTCACTCCAACAGAAAACATCTTTCTTCACTTCGTTTAACCAACCACACCAACTGCACCACCCCAACACACTTCTGTGAAGCACATGACAAACCACACAAACGCACGCGTGGCACACATACAAAACCACATCAAGTGAACAAAACCGCACCACACTACACGTAAAAAACCGCACCACACAAACAACTCCAAACCATGCCACACGAACAAAACCACACTACACCACAAGAACAACGCCACACCACACCACATGAACAACGCCACACCATACCACACCACACAAACAACGCTATACCACACAGGTATCGGCTCCCTTGGTGCTTCTGCAGCAGAGGACATGGCTCATCCATTGGAGTCTCTTTGTCTTCCACAACCACCAGGAAGGCACCAACCTCATCATTGACACTTTCCTCTACAAGCCCAAGTGAGGCGGGGGTGGGGAAGATGGAGGAGTTAGTTGGGGAGGGTGAGGAAGATGGGGGGTTTATTGGGGGAAGAGTGGGTAGGTAGTGGATTTATTGAAGACATTGTTGGGGGAAAGGGTGAGGAAGAGGAGGAGGTTGTTGTGGGGAAGGGTGAGGAAGAGGAGGAGGTTGTTGGGGGGAAGGGTGAGGAAGAGGAGGAGGTTGTTGGGGGGAAGGGTGAGGAAGAGGAGGAGGTTGTTGGGGGGGAAGGTGAGGAAGAGGAGGAGGTTGTTGGGGGGGAAGGTGAGGAAGAGGAGGAGGTTGTTGGGGGGAAGGGTGAGGAAGAGGAGGAGGTTGTTGGGGGAAGGGTGAGGAAGAGGAGGAGGTTGTTGGGGGGAAGGGTGAGGAAGAGGAGGAGGTTGTTGTGGGGGAGGGATGAGGAAGAGGAGGAGGTTGTTGGGGGGAAGGGTGAGGAAGAGGAGGAGGTTGTTGGGGGGAAGGGTGAGGAAGAGGAGGAGGTTGTTGTGGGGAAGGTGAGGAAGAGGAGGAGGTTGTTGGGGGGAAGGGTGAGGAAGAGGAGGAGGTTGTTGTGGGGAAGGTGAGGAAGAGGAGGAGGTTGTTGTGGGGAAGGGTGAGGAAGAAGAGGAGGTTGTTGGGGGGAAGGGTGAGGAAGAAGAGGAGGTTGTTGGGGGGAAGGGTGAGGAAGAGGAGGAGGTTGTTGGGGGGAAGGGTGAGGAAGAGGAGGAGGTTGTTGGGGGGAAGGGTGAGGAAGAGGAGGAGGTTGTTGGGGGGAAGGGTGAGGAAGAGGAGGAGGTTGTTGGGGGGAAGGGTGAGGAAGAGGAGGAGGTTGTTGGGGGGAAGGGTGAGGAAGAGGAGGAGGTTGTTGGGGGGAAGGGTGAGGAAGAGGAGGAGGTTGTTGGGGGGAAGGGTGAGGAAGAGGAGGAGGTTGTTGGGGGAAGGGTGAGGAAGAGGAGGAGGTTGTTGGGGGGAAGGGTGAGGAAGAGGAGGAGGTTGTTGGGGGGAAGGGTGAGGAAGAGGAGGAGGTTGTTGGGGGGAAGGGTGAGGAAGAGGAGGAGGTTGTTGGGGGAAGGGTGAGGAAGAGGAGGAGGTTGTTGGGGGGAAGGGTGAGGAAGAGGAGGAGGTTGTTGGGGGGAAGGGTGAGGAAGAGGAGGAGGTTGTTGGGGGGAAGGGTGAAGAAGAAGAGGAGGTTGTTGGGGGGAAGGGGTGAGGAAGAGGAGGAGGTTGTTGGGGGGAAGGGGTGAGGAAGAGGAGGAGGTTGTTGGGGGGAAGGGTGAGGAAGAGGAGGAGGTTGTTGGGGGGAAGGGGTGAGGAAGAGGAGGAGGTTGTTGGGGGGAAGGGGTGAGGAAGAGGAGGAGGTTGTTGGGGGGAAGGGTGAGGAAGAGGAGGAGGTTGTTGGGGGGAAGGGTGAGGAAGAGGAGGAGGTTGTTGGGGGGAAGGGTGAGGAAGAGGAGGAGGTTGTTGGGGAGAAGGGTGAGGAAGAGGAGGAGGTTGTTGGGGGGAAGGGGTGAGGAAGAGGAGGAGGTTGTTGGGGGGAAGGGTGAGGAAGAGGAGGAGGTTGTTGGGGGAAGGGGGGGCTGTGTTTTGTTGTTTTAAACTTCTTTTTCTAACCTCCATTCAACCTCTTTGTTGCCTCACTTGCTTGCCTTGGCGCTTCACAAATTTGATTCATTTTTATTATTTCTCAAATTTTTATTCATAATTATTATTATTATTATTATTATTATTATTATTATTATTATTATTATTATTATTATTATTATTATTATTATTATTATTATTATCATTATTCTTATCTCTCAAATACCTTCCACCCTCCTTCATTCAACTCCCCCAAACGCCTCCCACCCTCTCCTACTCTTATTTGAATCTTTTCTCTTCTTCAAACACCCCCCTACCCACCTCCCCTATCCACCGTTCTCCTTTATCCCGATTCACACCACAACTAACCAAACACCGCCCACTCACCCACCCACCCACCATCCTCCTCAACCTCTCCACAGTTACTTAAACACCATTCAAACCACGTGCCCACACATCCTCCGCTACCTGACTGCTGCAGTGGTAACGAGCAGGTCTCGCAGGGCCGAAAAACATCAGAAGGATATCAAAGACCTCGTCAAGGTCATTCAGCAGGTGAATGGGCGGGGTGCGGTGTGGTGGAGTGTGGTGGGGTGGGGTGTGGTGTGGTGTGGTGTGGTGTGGTGTGGTGCGATGTGGTGGAGTGTGGTGTGGTGCGGTGTGGTGTGATGGGGTGTAGTGTGGTGTGGTGTGGTGTGGTGTGGTGTGGTGTGGTGTGGTGTGGTGTGGTGTGGTGTGGTGTGGTGTGGTGTGGTGCGGTGTGGTGGAGTGTGGTGTGGTGTGGTGTGGTGCGGTGTGGTCGGGTATGGTGTGGTGTGGTGTGGTGTGGTGTGGTGTGATGGGGTGTAGTGTGGTGTGATGGGGTGTGGTGTGGTGTAGTGTGGTGTGGTGTGGTGCGGTGTGGTGGAGTGTGGTGTGGTGTGGTGTGGTCGGGTGTGGTGTGATGGGGTATAGTGTGGTGTGATGGGGTGCGGTGTGGTCGGGTGTGGTGTGGTGTGGTGTGGTGTGGTGTGGTGTGGTGTGGTGTGGTGTGGAGCTTTGGTATGTTGTTGTGGCATGTGATTTTGCTTTGAAGCAGTGTCATGCGGCGTTGTTTGGTATTATGGGTTGGTTAATTAATTTTTTGTTTAATTTCATCAATAAATGGTGAAGGCTAATAATTCATATTAAAAAATATATGTTCACTTATGGCTGAAGTCCTTATCACCCACCACCACCAGGAGTCATACACCTATAACGACCCAGTTACGGACTTCATCTCCTGTCTCTATCACCACTTTGACTTCGAAGGGGCTCAGAAGAAGCTGGTTGAGTGCAAGACGGTGTGTGGTGTGGTGTGGTGTGATTGGTGTGGTGTGGTGTGGTGTGGTGTGGTGTGGTGTGGTGTGGTGTGGTGTGGTGTGGTGTGGTGTGGTGTGGTTGGGTGTGGTGTGGTGTGGTGTGGTGTGGTGTGGTGTGGTGTGGCGTGGTGTGGCGTGGTGTGGTGTGGTGTGGTGTGGCGTAATGCTCATAAATAACATCCCAATCCAGTTGATCATAAATGACTTTTTCCTGGTGGGGTGTTACAAGGAGTTCATTGAAAACGCCCGTCTGCTAATCTTCGAAACATTCTGCAAGATCAGGAACAGAATCAGTATCAAGTGAGGGGGGCTGGAAAAAGGGATGGATGGATGGATGAAGGATGAAGGATGGATGGATGGATGGATGGAAGGATGGATGGATGAAGGGTGAATGAATGGATGGATGGATGGATGGATGGAAGGATGAAGGATGGATGGATGGATGGATGGATAGAAGAAAAGAGTCGATGGTTCTATGGAAAGAAAATTGAAAGCACAATGTTGTTCGAAGTGGCTAAGAATAGTTGCATTTGAAACATGCTGCAATAGCCTGAGAGAGCTTGGCGACAGGGAGGGCAGAAACAGCTACCACCATCTCACTGGTCACGTGTCCACCACTGCCACCACAGGATGCTGGCTGAGAAATTGGACATGCTAGAGGAGGGTGAGGCCGAGAGGTGGATTGTCAACCTCATCAGGAACGCCAGACTCGATGCCAAGATTGACTCCAAACAGGTTGGTCTTGGAGAGTGGTGTTTTTGTGTGTGTTGCAATATGAATGTTCCATGGGTGTTTGCGAGTTATCTTAAAGGACAGTATGGTTTCACTTGTGTTATGAAAGGTTTCGGTGATCTGGTGTGTTCTAGCAATGGTTTCAGTCATTCACTTTCAAATCTTTTATGGTAATTCTATCATCTAGGATCTTTCGATCGTTAAATTGGCTTCAATAAGATTCGATTCGAACACGCCACCTCCACAGGGTCTTGTGATCATGGGCACACAACCCGTGTCACCCTACCAACAGGTGGTTGAGAAGACCAAGAACTTGGCTTTCAAGACTCAGAAGCTTGTGATGGACATCAAGAAGAACTTTGCTGACAAAGAAGTCGAGGTGGTGGGGTGTGGTGTGGTGTGGTGTGGTGGGGTGTGGTGTGGCATGGTGTGGTGTGGCGCGGTGTGGTGTGGTGTGGTGTGGTCTGGTGTGGTGTGGTGGGGTCTTGTGTAGTGTGGTGTGGTGTGGTCTTGTGTAGTGTGGTGTGGTGTGGTGTGGTGTGGTGTGGTGTGGTGTGGTGTGGTGTGGTGTGGTGTGGTGTGGTGTGGTGTGGCATGGTGTGGTGTGGTGTGGGAGAGATTAAGTTTTTGTTGATTGATTGTTGGAATCTCCAAGATTTCAATTATTCTGTGAATTTAATAAAAAATCTTTTTCAGGTAAACCAGTGGAACGAGTAGAAGGGAAAAACAAACAATAATTTTTGAACTTTCAACAAAAATTAATATTGGTATTTGTAGTTATTTATAAATAATTTATTTATTTATAAATAATTATAAATAGTCGTGGGTCGTTCGATTCATAAAATAAATTATGAGAGTTTTATTTTTAAGAAGTTTTTATTGAGTACAAATTCTAGGTTATTATGTGTGCTTAGGTATTTTTATAAACGAAAAAAATAAGATGTCAGTGGTTTTATTCAAAATGAACTTGGTGAGTTGCCTCACACAAAATACTGCTGAAAAGTCACTAGGAAACAAGATAAGAGGTTAAAAACAAAATTGCGTTAAGAATGTGTGTGTGTGTGTGTGTGTGTGTGTGTGTGTGTGTGTGTGTGTGTGTGTGTGTGTGTATGTGTGTGTGTGTGTGTGTGTGTGTGTGTGTGTGTGTGTGTGTGTGTGTGTGTGTGTGTGTGTGTGTGTGTGTGTGTGTGTGTGTGTGTGTGTGTGTGTGTGTGTGTGTGTGTGTGTGTGTGTGTGTGTGTGTGTGTGTGTGTGTGTGTGTGTGTAAGTGTGTGTGTGTGTGTGTGTGTGTGTGTGTGTGTGTGTGTGTGTGTGTGTGTGTGTGTGTGTGTGTGTGTGTGTGTGTGTGTGTGTGTGTGTGTGTGTGTGTGTGTGTGTGTGTGTGTGTGTGTGTGTGTGTGTGTGTGTGTGTGTGTGTGTGTGTGTGTGTGTGTGTGTGTGTGTGTGTGTGTGTGTGTGTGTGTGTGTGTGTGTGTGTGTGTGTGTGTGTGTGTGTGTGTGTGTGTGTGTGTGTGTGTGTGTGTGTGTGTGTGTGTGTCGTGCTGAAAAAGAAAAACAAAAGTGCCTTTGAAGGCCGAGAGGATATTTTTGTTCTATGTAAGCTGGTATAAGATTAAACGCCTCGTCAAACTTTCCTGTGCCTTTCCTGTTCTACTGTTGTCAAAAAATGTTTGCTTAGGAAAGCTTGTTTGACTGGTAAGCTCTTAGAAATGGCTAGAAAATGCATGAAGGCACTAAGTTTGAAATGCTGTGCAAATAGTAAACAATATTTCATTTCGAAGGCTTTGCCGTATACAAAAACGATAAAATTTCAAAAGGTGGCTACAACAAGAAAACAATACAAAAAAACAAAATACAATACAAATCTTCGGATGCGTTAACAAGGGGATGCCAGTTTTCGCCGTTGAGGTTTAATTCCTCAAATTTCACTTTTTTATGACATCCAGTTCTCGTAAATATTAATTTTTTCTTTTTTTTTAGCTCGATTATTCGCCATTTTTTTTACTGTTTTCAGCGCTTGTCTGGACTTGATATAATAAAGCCCATGAAAGAAAAAAATGCAATACAAAAGGGACGGGTGGTATGAAGAGGCGCTCCAACCAAACAACAAACAAGACCGCAAACAACAAAACAAATGCTTCAACGCTCTTTAGATGTTTGGCTTGAAATGCTCTTAACAACAACGACGCGATCCTTCCTCCAGCCTCTTCCTCTTCGTTCTTCACTCTCCATTCTCTCTTATCTAATCTAATCCAACCTAATCCGATCTAATCAAAACATTTGTAACGCGTCCTTTAGAACTATGTTCAAAAGCGCTCCCATAGAAACGGTTTTACACGCTGTGGCTGCTAGAGAACTGGACACTATAAGACGTCTGTACTTTACTTGAGTTGCCGCTTTTCGCTCGCTTTTCATGTTTCCTTCTATTCTTCCCTTCTTTCTTCCCTCTCTTTCACTCCTCTTCTCCTTCACCCTCTTCTATTCCACTTCTTTTTCCTCCGCTCTTCTTTTTACTCTCCCTCTTCTTTCATCCACCCTTCAATCCTTTCCATCCACACGTCAATCCTTTTCTCACACCAAATGTCTTTTGACATGCAGCGCCAAATGATCACTCCTTGAGAAGGTTCGGTCACAGTGGTTGCACGAGAAAGGTCGGTCGCCGGTGTGCTTTCTGTAGTGCCTGGTCAACTCATCAGACCTTGCGAACTTCCACTCACACCCCATCCAATTGCATTGGTAGGGTTTCTCTCCCGTGTGAGTCCTGAGGTGAGCTTTTAGGTGGCTACTTTTGCTGTAAGTCTTGAGACAGCCGTGGGAAGGACAGGAGTGTTGGGTTTGTTTTCTACGACCCCTCAAACGTTTGGCTGGAGATGGGGGTGTTGTAGGGGGGTGGTGAAGAGAGGGTGAATTGGTTTGTGAAGCGAGAAAGCTTTGGGTAAGATCTGGAGTGGGTGTTGAGCTGTTGTGTTGGGTGGTGGAAGGCTGGGTGGGTGTTATGAGAGCAAGTTGATGATTTGAAGGAGTGGGGGGATGGGTGGTGGGTGAGTATGATGGCAAGACATCGCTGGAAAGGTGGTAAGGGCTGAAATGGTTTGAGTCGTTGGAGAAGGTGTGTGGTGGATGTATCGAGAAAAAATTCTGTTGTTGATTTTGTTGTAGCTGTCGATTATGTTGTGAAAGTTGTTGCTGATAATTTTGATGTGAAGGTTTTTGTTGTGGATGTTGTTGTGGATGTTGTTGTGGATGTTGTTGTGGATGTTGTTGTTGCTGATGTTGTTGATGTTGTTGTGATTGTTGATTTTGTTGCTTTTTGACGAGTAAGTTTTTGTTATTGTTGATTTTGTTGTTGTTATTGTTGTTAGTGTTGCTGTTGTGTTTATACTGCCTGACGTCATTTGTTGAAGAAGGAGACGCAGGAGGTGTGGTAGACAAGTGTTGATGTTGATGTAGCAAGTAGTGGGACTGTTGCTGGTTTATTTGTTGTTGAAGTTGTTTTTGATGATGCTGTTGATAAGATTGAGGTTGTTGTTGTTGTTGTTGTTGTTGTTGTTGTTGAGCTTGTTGATGTTGTTGATATTGTTGATGTTGGTTTTGTTGTTGTTGATGTTGTTGTTGTTGATGATGCTGATGTTGTTCGATGTTGTGGTTGTGTGTTGGGCGCATTTGAATTGCTGCTATGTTTGGTGTTGAAGGGGGAGACAGATGCGAGAAATATTTGATGTTGTTGTTCAGGTAGATGTTGTTGTCATAGTTATTGTTGTGATTGAAATTATTGATATTGTTATACTGGTCAAAGATACTGCTGTTTTTGTCGTTGTTGTTGTTGTTGTTGAGAATAAATGTGTTGGTTTGCACAAGAATGGTATTGTTATGTTGTTGTTTTATGTTGATACAAGTGTTTTGATGCTGTTGTTGTTGATCTAAAATTTGTTGTTGATGTTGAAAATGGTTTTGAAGTTGCGCATACAGTTCTGGTTGTTGCAAGTCTTGTTGCTCATGCCACCGTCCCTCATTTCTTTCCAGTTTCCTCCTCTTGCCTTCGTGAGGGTAGACATCCGGGTAGCCGTGAAACACGTGATCGCCTTGGCGGGAAAAGTCGGGAAAGACTAGCGATGTGTCGAAGAAAGAACGTTCGTTCTCGGAGTAATTCGCTTTGAACTCATTGCAACATTCTTCAGGCGCAAAGTTGTGGAAGTGGTGGTATGATGACTGTGGATCGTAACAGAGTTGTTCCACCTTGACACCCCCCCCACAACCCTCCTCATTCAAACCCTTCTCTCTCTTGATTTCGAGCTGTTCACAGCTTTGGTCGTATCGATTGCTTGCTTCGTCACTCTTTGTGTGTTTTAAGTAATAGTGTCTATCAGTTTTGGATATATTTCTGTTTTTTATGTTGTTGTTGTTTATGTTATTGTTGTTTATGTTGTTGTTTTTTATGTTGTTGTTGTTGCTTAAGTTGTTGTTTATGTTGTTGTTTTTTATGTTGTGGTTTTTTATGTTGTTTATGTTGTTGTTTATTTTGTTGTTTTTTATGTTGTGGTTTTTTATGTTGTTGTTGTTGTTGTTTTTTATGTTGTTGTTGTTGTTGTTGTTGTTGTTGTTGTTGTTTTTGTTGTTGTTAGGCTCTTGATTTTTGTTTTTGCTTCCTCCATGGAGTTGGTGCGTGTTTGAGGGAAGGTTTGTTTCCATGACAACCATTTCCTCTTTCCTTTCTCGAGCAATTATGCTGTCAAAGTCTTCAAAAAACTGGAAATAGTTAAATGAGAAATAATGAATAAAAACTCAAAAAATAAAAATAATTTTTTTTGAATAATAGAAATAAAAATTTATTTTGAAAATATAAAAAGATAACGTCGAGTGAGAAAAATAAAATGGTAGAATATATTTTTTAATTGAATTAAAAAAAACTCAAAAAAATGAAAAATAAAATTGAATAACAGAAAAACTGAATAATAAAACTGAAACATAAAAAAACAAAAAATAAAATTAATTATTGAAACGATTAAATAATTTATATATTTAATAAATATAAAAAAATTAAAGAGTAAAAGTAAAAAAGAAAAAAAATCGAATAAAATTTTTTTTTTTTTAAATTGAAATAATAAAAAATTAAACAAAGATAAAATATAAATAAATACGTGCATAACGTATCACATAGCGATGACGAGCAGAGGTAAGTCAGACGAATCGATGGAAGGAAACAGACGCGGTAATCAATGAATTATAATTATATTGCTCTCTAATTATATTACTGCCAGCATGTGCCACTCAACACTGCTTATCACAATAAGTTATTTGTTGGTGAGGTTTGTAACCAAATTGATTGTCTTTGAACGCTGAAAGGTGCGCTAAGAAGACCCTGTTAAGACAAGAATTTGTAACAAACCATTGCTTATTTTTATTCGATCATAGCTTTTTGTCACTCATCAATTATTGGAATTGATCTACAGGTTTCATCTCACGGGTGTAAAAGTTATTTATGGTGTTTTGTAGCTGTTAATATTGCTCCTAGAAGTTGTTAGCTCTTGGTACCACTTGTGGCCTTGTGTTGGTGTCATTCCAGCCATGCTATCAATTTTACCCCAGTTGTGGTGTTAGGGTTACTCTGTTAGCAGAGTGTTAGGGTTACTCTGTTAGCAGAGTGTTAGGGTTACTCTGTTAACAGGGTGTTAGTGTTACCCTGTTAGCAGGGTGTTAGTGTTAGCCTGTTAACAGGGTGTTAGTGTTAGCCTGTTAACAGGGTGTAGTGTTACCTTGTTAGTAGAGTGTTAGCGTTACCCAAAGTTGAACTCCAACTCACGTTGTGTAACTCTTGCAAGTCCTGCGGGCAACAGTTCCAGTGGTAATTCAGATCTCGCAACATGTTGAAACTCCGATCGAGCAACTAACGCGCTAATAAAACGAATAATTTAGTCCCAGTTCCGGATCGAAAATCGACTTTGTTGGTGTGATTTGAGTGTTAAAGTGACTTTTTGTTTTAAATCCTAATTTTCAAGTAATTTTTCTAGCGTAAACTTTTTTTTAGCAGCCATAGAAACAAGGTAAAGACAGAGAAGTAGCAGTGGTTTGATTGAAATGGTGAATTATTTTTCAAGTCCACTTTTAAATATCGTAGCAAGTACCAAACTGTGCACAACACCACACATGTGTTATACCACAACTAAACTGTTGCTTTGATAACCTCCAAGTCTTTGAATCTGAAATCAGTAACCGCATCAGTGGCTTGAAGGTGGTGTGTGTGTGTAGTACACCACGGGTACGCAAGAAGACGAGAGAAAAGCTGAAAATATTTGAATTTCATCACAATGTTTTTAACACCATCAGCCCACAATAGCTTATTTGCTGAAAAGCTTCCATCCAATCAGAAGAGCCCGTGATGGAGGTTATTTTTAGCAGGCTATATAAACTGCCTGAAGAGAAAGTGTGAATATCTTTTTGTCATCGTTTTAACGTGTGTGAAATTGTAAACACACGTGTTTGCATCTCGTTCGCGCAAACGCAACTTTTGTTTGTAAACTTGCCAACAGAAGGGGTTTATTAAACATCAAAAATGGTTTTTTAAAAAAATTTTCGGTTATAAAATGGTTGTGAAATTGTTTCGTGGTTATGAAATCTAAAAGGTTTATAATGATTGGAAAAAAGATTTTATGAGCATATAGTTATCGTTATGACGTCATTTTGTTTTTTTAAACATCCAACGCTTTTTGATTAAATAAAAAAAATTCTGAACATTCTCACCAAAGCTTTTAAAAGCGCGGCCCGCTTAGTTTCTGGCACTCATAAATTCTCTCGTCTAACTCCTACTCTTATCTCTTTACACTGGTTGCCTCTTAAAAAAAGATCAGTTTTCAAAATTTGCACTCTCATGTTTAAAATAAAAAATAATCACTCACCTTACTAATTAGCTGACCTTTTTAAGTTGCCTCTTCGTAAGCGACTGAGATCTTCTACTTATTCTCATTTTTTAGGATACCTTCCAATGGTACTTATGTTAAATCTGCACTTTCCTACTGTGGGCTCTTTCTATGGAACTCTCTTCCCCCCAATCTCACCTCTATTACTTCTCTACTTTCATTTCGTAGCCCTAAAAACTTTGTCGTTTAAACAGTTCGTAGCAGAGTGCTCCTGAACGGTGTGTAATCGGCGCTATAAAAATGATTTGATTAGATTAGATTAAAAAACATACAAACCAGTTTGTATGTTTATCTGTTTCATACCCATTCAGTTTGTGAAGTAAATAAATTTCATTATGATTTGAATAAAATTAATAATAATAACTTTTATTGCAAACCAAGAAAATAACTCATTTCATAGAACTCGTCTGCAACTTTTGAAAATTTCAGATGTTACCACACGAAAGCTGTCATTTCAAAAACTACGATTTTGTGCCTTGAAAAATTTTTTTTTTAATTTTTGTTTTTAAACTAATTTTGTTTTTTTCTTCACAAAAGGTGTTTCTTTAATTTATGATTTTTCTTTACAATGTTAAAAACGGTTCAATAGCTTTTTTTATTTAATTTTTCAAGTCTTTTTTTGTGTCTCGCGTCCTTGTCACGTTCCTATTTGAAGAAATTTCAAATTGAAAAAAAAATTAATTGAAAAAAACTTTGAATTAAAAAAAAAACTCTAAAATTTTTTTATTCTTCAGAAGTAGGCGTTGAAAAAAATTAAACTTGCTTAAAGGTTTTTTTAAATTCACGAAACCATTTCATAACGACTTTTCCCTTCAAATAAGATTTTTTATTGTTATTATTGTTTAAGTTAATTTTTTTTTTCATTTTTAATTTTTTTTTTCATTTTTATTTATTTTTTTCTTTTTTTAAACATGAATATTTTTTTAATTATTAACATAGATAATTATTTCTTTTATTAATGTCTTTATTATTATTTTATTAATTATTTTTTTTATTTTTTCTTCAAATTATTTCTTTATTTTAATGCCTAATAGCTTCTTTTTCACTTTAGTAATATTTTAAAATATATTTTTATTTTTATTTAATTTAATTATATATTTTTTTCTTTATTTAATAATCTATTATTTAATTATTATTATTATTATTATTATTATTATTATTATTATTATTATTATTATTATTATTATTATTATTATTATTATTATTATTATTATTATTATTATTATTATTATTATTATTATTATTATTATTATTATTATTATTATTATTATTATTATTATTATTATTATTATTATTATTATTATTATTATTATTATTATTATTATTATTATTATTATTATTATTATTATTATTATTATTATTATTATTATTATTATTATTATTATTATTATTATTATTATTATTATTATTATTATTATTATTATTATTATTATTATTATTATTATTATTATTATTATTATTATTATTATTATTATTATTATTATTATTATTATTATTATTATTATTATTATTATTATTATTATTATTATTATTATTATTATTATTATTATTATTATTATTATTATTATTATTATTATTATTATTATTATTATAATAATTATTATTATTAAGATTATCAAACTTATTCTTCACGACATTCCCTTAATGACGTCCTATGCAATCCCGTTCAACCCATGACAAATTATGCTGAGATTTTAATCGTCGGAAAAAAATGACAAAAGCGCTTCAAACCCCAAATAAAAAAAATTTAACTCTGAAAATATATTTTTAGTTACGAAAAAAAAGAAAAAAAAAAGAAAAAAAAACGTGATTACTTTTTTATTCATAAACTTAAGCACAAAATGTTTTTTTTCAAATGTCGTTTCCAAAATTCTCAAAATAAATCTCTTCACAATTTGAATATAAAGCAAGCAACAGAAGCATCTGGTTGTGTGCGGAGATCCTTGTGTTTTCCAATGAAGTAATCAGTGATTCTCTAAAACTACATTACATTACACATAATCATCATCATCATCATCATCATCATCATCATCATCATCATCATCATCATCATCATCATCATCATCATCATCGTCATCATCATCATCATCATCATCATCATCATCATCATCATCATCATCGTCATCATCATCATCATCATCATCATCATCATCATCATCATCATCATCATCATCATCATCATCATCATCGTCATCATCATCATCATCATCATCATCATCATCATCATCATCATCATCATCATCATCATCATCATCATCATCATCATCATAATCATCATCATCATCATCATCATTATCACCATCATCATCTTCTTCTTTTTCATCATCATCATCATCATCATCATCATCATCATCATCATCATCATCATCATCATCATCATCATCATCATCATCATCATCATCATCATCATCATCATCATCATCATCACCATCATCATCATCATCTTCTTCATCATCATCACCGTATCTGACTTCTCCATTAGAGAAGTCATCACTACATCACAACCACCTCTCTTTCTCTAATACTTTCTTTTTCTCTGGAACTTTCACTTTTATCTTTTTCAAACTCTTCATCTCCTTCCTTCTAACACTCCTACCCTCCTTCTCTCTAACACTCCTCCCCTCCTCCCCTCCTCCCCCCCTCCTCCCCTTTTCCCCCCCTCCTCCCCTCCTCCTCCCCTCCTCCCCCCCTCCCCTCCTTCCCCCCTCCTCCCCTCCTCCCCTCCTTCCCCCCTCCTCCTCCCCTCCTCCCCTCCTCCCCTCCTTCCCTTTACCACTCCTCTTGTTTCTCACCTTTCCTCCTCTTGCTCTCCAGTCCATCCTCTCTTCTAACACTCATACACCAAGGTGTCCACGTCTGGAATTCCTAGCTTGTCATTGTTCCAGTACTTCACCGCAGCAACCACCTCCCTGTCCCCATCCACCACCATTCTCACCTTGGTGTACGAGCAACCGATGCTTACTTTTACTGCTTTTTTTTTCCTCCCAGCCAACCTGCTCAACATTCTTCTCTCCACGGCTCGTCCTCTGCCAAGCTTGCCTGTGAACAGCCCTCCCAACAAACCCACCTCTTCGTTCACCCCATCACCCATCAGGCCGGTTTTTATTGCCTCCACCTCATCCTCTCTCTTCCCTCCTCCTCTCGCCTTCTCCCAGTCCTCTTCGAACACTCTCTCCACCTTGCGGGACCTCAACAGACTGCTACGGGGCCTCCCTTCATTCGTTCATTGAAACATTCAATCATTCATCCATTCATTTGTTTGTCCATCCATTCATCCATGCATCCATCCATGCATCCATTCATTTATTCATCCATCCATTCAGTTATCCATGCATGCATGCATGCATGCATGCAACAACCTTTCCTTCATTCACCCACCTCCTTCTAACCTTCAACGGATGGACAGATGGTACTGAAACGAGACATCTGCACGATCGAAGCCTCTTCGCCCCCTTTCACCTCCACGTAGTTATTGTCACACTCTTTCTGCAACATTTCAAATGTTTTTTTGCAACATTGTTGCTAACATTTCAAAAATATTTTTCAACATTTGAAAAGATTTTCAACCTTTAAAAAGATTTTTCAACATTTAGAAAAACCAACAACCCACCAACAACCCCACCCAACACCACCACTACCAACAACACCACCAACAACCCCACCAACACCACCAACAACACCACCAACAGCCCCACCAACAACACCACCAACAACACCACCAACAACACCACCAACAACCCCACCAGCAACCCCACCAACAACCCCACCAGCAACCCCACCAACAACCCCACCAACAACCCCACCAACACCACCACCAACAACCCCACCCAACAACACTACCAACAACTCCACCAACAGCCCCACCAACAACCCCACCAACAACACCACTCACCGACAACCACACCAACAACCCCACCCACCAACAACCCCACCAACAACCCCACCAACAACGCCACCAACAACACCACCCACCAACAACACTACCAACACTATTTCTGGAGACTTCATTGCTTTCAATAGCCTTGACCTCCAGGAGGGCTGGGAAGGGCAGAAAGAGGGTGCATGTGGTAGGTCTAGGGCCTTTGTTCACCATCCTCACCTCCCCACCAGACCCGCCAGCCATGACGTTGCAGGCTTGAAAGGGTGGAGGAGTGGTTGATGAGAAGTCGTCGATTGTGTTTTAGTGGGTGGGATGTTAATGATGGTGTTTTAATGGGTGGGTTGTTAATGAGGGTGTTTTATTGGGTGGGTTGATTAGAGGATTTTATTTGATTGAATAGCTGGAGTCTGGTTGAAAGAGGTTGAAGGGAGAAAGTTGGTTGGGGGAGGTTGAGAGAGGGAGGGAAGAGTTGGTTGAATGATAAAGGTTGATTGAATGGTGGAATGGGCTGATTGAATACAATACAATACAATACATTACAAAACAATACAATACAATACATTACAAAACAATACAATACAATACATTACAAAACAATACAATACAATACATTACAAAACAATACAATACAATACATTACAAAACAATACAATACAATACATTACAAAACAATACAATACAAATACAAGTATTTTTATAGTGGCATTAACCCCGTAGAGTTTCGAGGCCACTCAAAACGTCTCATTAGTAAAATAAAAGTGAAAACTTAAAAATAGAATTAAATAAGTAAATAAATGAAAATAAAAATAAATTATTTCTAAAAAAGAAGTACAGTATTATTATTTTGATGAGGGAATGATTTATTGAGTAGGCAAGTCTTCAGAGATCGACAAAATTATATTTAAAACTTTAAAATTTTAAGCTGTTAGACAAAATTGAATTTTTGGACTGATTGGATGACCGAAGATCGGTCGGAAGGTTGAGGTTTGATGGGTGACGAGAGGGTTATCTCTGGATGGGATGTTTGGGAGGGGGAGAGTGATGAGGGGGATAGTTGGAGAGGTTATTAGTGGGTAGGTTCAACTTGAGAGGTGCTATCCTTCCCCGTATGAATGAGGGCGAGGCGAATAATCGGTTCCGTCACGAAACTTGAAACTTGCAAAACTTTTGAGTTTTTTTCAGATATTTGTTCAAATTTGTTTGTTCAAAATTTTGTTTTTTCAAAATTTTTGTTTTTTCAAAATTTTTGTTTTTCAAAAATTTTGTTTTTTCAGTTTTTTTATTTTTTTGAATTGGTTGTTTGCTCAATTTTTTTTTCTCAAATTGGTGGATGGTTGACAAATGAAAAGTCAAAATCTCATTGAGAAAAATGATCCAAAACAGGAGGCAAGCAGCGCTGTTCAAACATTTTGATTAGATTGAAACTGAAAAATAATTTAAGTTTTGCTCTGAAAAATTTTTTTTTTTGAAGTTTAAAAGTATTAGGATTTTTTTTCAAATAAAAAATTGTTTTCATTTTTTTTTGTTTCCTACTTGAAAAATGATTTCATGAGATTTGTGACCAGTTTTGATGTGTTTTTGACACGTCTGCAATTTTTCATGCATTAGTGTTAAAAAAAACTGTTTTGTTTTGAAGGGTTTTTGACGATATTCAAAACTAGAAACTACACTTTTGTTTAATTTCAATTTTTTTTGTTGAAATTAATTTTCCAAAACACGAAAAAATCTTGAAAACGTAGCGCAATTAATCAAAGTTGAACCTTCAAAAGAAACAAAAAAAACTTTTGAAAATATTTTACAAAAAATTCTTCAAAATGTCATTCTATTTTCGATTCCGAAAATCGAATTTTCAAATTAGTTTTTGTATTTTGTTATCAAAAACAGTAATTTTGTAATTAAAAAACGTCAGTCCTTTGTCCTTTGCTGTCTGCGTGGGGTCTTATTGATGGCTTGGTATAACAATAATAATAATAATTATTATTATAATAATAATAATAATAATAATAATAATAATAATAATAACAATAATAATAATAATAATAATAATAATTATTATTATTATTATTATTATTTTTTTTTTTTTATTTATTATTATTATTATTATTATTATTATTATTATTATTATTATTATTATTATTATTATTATTATTATTATTATTATTATTATTATTATTATTATTATTATTATTATTATTATTATTATTATTATTATTATTATTATTATTATTATTATTATTATTATTATTATTATTATTATTATTATTATTATTATTATTATTAGTATTATTATTATTATTATTATTATTATTATTATTATTATTATTATTATTATTATTATTATTATTATTATTATTATTATTATTATTCTTCTTCTTCTTCTTCTTCTTCTTTTTTTTTTAATTTTTTTAAATATTATTTATTATTATTATTATTATTATTTATTTTAATTAAAAAAATTTAATTTTTAAAATATTTTTTATTGTTTATTTTTTAATTTATACTATAATTATTATTATTTTATTTTATTTTGTTTTTTATTTTTATTATTCATTCTTTTTTTTCCTATTCTTTTTTCGCTTTTTCTAAACTATTATTACGTGCTGTTAGATCCGACAAAATTTGATAACCAGAAAAATAATTATTTAAAAAAAAATGATGGAAACAGTCAATAGTTTTTCAAAAAAAACGACATTTTTATTCTGACTTAGTTTTTCTAATTAAAAATTTTTCATGTGAGATCATTTTTTCAATTTTTTTTTGTTTTGAAAAAAACTAATTCAGTTTTTTTTCTATCAAGGTCGTTTATGTCTATTTTGAAACAAATAAAAATCTATGTTAGACATTTTTTCAATAACAAAAAATTCCACTTCCTATGCTATTTTTCATAAAAAACAAATCCATTAGGTTTGATGTATTTTTGTCAAAAAAATGTTTTCTGGAAAAGAAAAATAGTAATACATGTTGATATAGAATTCAAAGAGTGATAAATCAAAATAAACTTTTTTAAAGACTTCAATCAGAAAAACTTCCTTTTAAATTAACGTCATGTCACTATTCTTCTCATTTTTCTTTTTTTTTCTTCTTCCTCTTTTTCCTCTTCCTTTCTTTCTTCTTCCTCTTTTTCCTCTTTCTTTTTTTCTTCTTCCTCTTTTTCCTCTTCTTCTTTTTCTTCTTTCTCTTTTTTCTCTTCCTTTTTTTCTTCTTCCTCTTTTTCCTCTTCCTCTTTTTCTTCTTCCTCTTTTTCTTCTTCCTCTTTTTCCTCTTCCCCTTTTCTTTTTTTTTATTTTTCTTTATTTTTCTTAATTTTTCATCAAAATCACGTCAACTACAACAAAACTTTTTTCTTCTGATCACCACAACTCCCACCACCATCGTCTTAACCACCTCCACAAAACCGCCACAAGATTCACACATCCACCAACACTTCACCATACAACCACTGCAAACCACAAGTACCACTCACAACCCAACCACATTCTACTGTACAACCATCACATTTGATTATATCCAACCAATTCTAACATCAAACCCCAATATCCATCACACCACCCAACCACACCCAACTACACCTAACTACACCCAACTACCCCACACCACATCTTTCAACCACACCCAACCACACCCAACCACACCCAACCACACCCAACCACACTCAACCACACCTAACCACATCCAACCACACTAACCAACTACAACCCCCAACACCCAACCACAACACCCAACCACACCCAACCACACCCAACCACACCCACGTTTAGGGTTGTGCAGGAACCTGACATCGATGACGAAGGCTTCTCCAGCCCTCCCTGCGTACACCAACTGAGCCACGTTACTATTCGACACCAACACTCCATCCCTCTCACAGTAGTCCAGCACAGCCAAGCCTGATGTGATTGAAAAAAAAATAATTTAATTTAATTTTTAAAATTAAATTAAATTAAATTAAATTAAATTAAACAAAATTGATGGCAGTTTATAGAATTGAACAAAATGTACAAAGTGCCAGGACAGCAGGACCAGAACAGACTTCCTTCAAGCTCTAGGGAGCAATGCCGAGTCAAAACTTCAAAAGTTAACCTAATCTAATCATTTGTGGCTTAGAAACTCTACGAGGTTAATGCCGCTATAATAATATTCGTATTTGTATTGTATTGTATTGTATTTTGTTGTATTATATTGTATTTTGTTGTATTGTATTGTATTTTATTATATTTTATTTTATTGTATTTCATTGTATTGCATTTTACGGTTTTGTATTGTATTTTATTGTATTTCATTGTATTGCATTTTACGGTTTTGTATTGTATTTTATTGTATTGTATTGTACTGTATTGTATTGTATTGTTTTGTATTGTTTTGTATTGTATTGTGTTGTATTTTTGAAGGACCTCTTACACTCTGTTCGAGGACGCTCCCATGAAAAAGGTTTTACTCGCTGTGAGCCACTAGATGACTAAGCCACTCTAAAACAACGCCTGTTCTTTACTTGAGTTGCCGCTTTCAAGACTTGAACCTGAGCTTAGCCGTTTACGCTTCAAAGTGCAGCAAGCTAACCATTATACCACAGGCGCAGACTAATCAGAAAAAAAAGTATAATGTTGAAAAATCCAAGCGTAAGCTAGAAGCAAAAGTGATATGAAGTCAAATTAAGAAACTTGAAAAACAGATTTGAAAAATAGCCTACAATCATATCAAATAACGATTGAGAAAATGTTTCATGTTAACTGAACGGCAGGAACACACGCCATTGTGGGTATGGGTTGAGTGGTATTGAGTGGGTGACAGGAAGTGGTAGTTAAGGATGAATGGTGTGTTGAGGGTGTGGTGTGGTGAGGAGGTGTGGTGAGAAGGTGTGGTGAGGAGGTGTGGTGAAGAGGTGTGGTGAGAAGGTGTGGTGAGAAGGTGTAGTGAAGAGGTGTGGTGAGAAGGTGTGGTGAAGAGGTGTGGTGAGAAGGTGTGGTGAGGAGGGGTGGGGAAGAGGTGTGGTGAAGAGGTGTGGTGAAAAGGTGTGGTGAAAAGGTGTGGTGAAGAGGTGTGGTGAGAAGGTGTGGTGAGGAGGTGTGGTGAAAAGGTGTGGTGAGAAAGTGTGGTGAGAAGGTGTGGTGAGGAGGTGTGGTGAGGAGGTGTGGTGAGGAGGTGTGGCGAGGAGGTGTAGTGAAGAGGTGTGGTGAGAAGGTGTGGTGGGGAGGTGTGGTGAGAAGGTGTGGTGAGAAGATGTGGTGAGAAGGTGTGGTGAGAAGATGTGGTGAGAAGGTGTGGTGAAGAGGTGTGGTTAAAAGGCACTGATGTGTTCTTAGCTGCATGAGCCTCGCGTCGTGGTGCAGCTCTTTGACTGTGACGAGGCTTGACTTACCATTGATGCAGTTAACTTCGCTACGATGTCTCATGTGTTATAGTTATTGGAGGCTGAAGATATTTTGCATAATTTTTTGGTGAAAGGCAGACAACCTTCCTCGGTGGGAAAAAAAGAACTGGTCATCTCGATTCCATCCTGAAGCTGTGGACGAAATGAAATTCAATAAATGAAATTAAGTCAAAAAAAAATTTTCATTTCACAAATAAATTTTGAAAATTCACAAATAAGTTTCGACAATTCACAAATATATTTTAACAATTCGAAAAAAAAATTAAAAAATCTACAAAGAACTTTAAAAAGTGACAAAAAAAATTTAAATTCATAAAGAAATTCCAAAGTTCACAAACATTTTTTAAATTCACAAAGAATAAGAGCGAACTTCAAAAACTAGAAAAAACTAGAAAATCTTGTGTAATGAGAGGTTAAAAACCACGAAAGAACAAAGCTCTGAAACCCTATGAGGATACGAATGACTGAATCTATGACAAAATGTTCAACTTTTTTTTTTTAAGTTTTACTGCAAACGGTCCACTTGTTCGTTCAAACTCGTGTTTTTAATATTTTTTGAAAATTAAAAAAAAAACTCAGTTAATATTTTTCAGTTTTTCGTAGTCACCCACACAAAAACCTCTCTTGGCACAACAATGGAGAGATATTAATCACAGCCACTATCGAAGCTAACCTCTTGCTTTCTGTGTTTTCAATGTTTTTGTTACAAAAAAACAAAGTATTCATGTGAGCTCTCGAAAAATTGTTTCTTCAGCTACTTAGTAGTTCCACTCAACTCTTCTTCATTCTTCTTCACCATCGCTCACTACTCCATCAATTGCTTTTTCATCCCTCCACCATCCCTCCACCATCCCTCCACCATCCCTCCACCATCCCTCCACCATCCCTCCACCATCCCTCCACCATCCCTCCACCATCCCTCTACCATCCCTCCACCATCCCTCCACCATCTCTCCACCATCCCTACACCATCCCTCCACCATCCCTCCACCATCCCTCCACAATCCCTCCACCATCCCTCCACCATCCCTCCACCATCCCTCCACCATCCCTCCGCCATCCCTCCACCATCCCTCCACCATCCCTCCACCATCCCTCCACCATCCTTCCACCATCCCTCCACCATCCCTCCACCATCCCTCCACCATCCCTCCACCATCCCTCCACCATCCCTCCACCATCCCTCCACCATCCCTCCACCATCCCTCCACCATCCCTCCACCATCCCTCCACCATCCCTCCACCATCCCTCCACCATCCCTCCACCATCCCTCCACCATCCCTCCACCATCCCTCCACCATCCCTCCACCATCCCTCCACCATCCTTCCACCATCCCTCCACCATCCCTCCACCATCCCTCCACCATCCCTCCACCATCCCTCCACCATTCCTCCACCATCCTTCCACCATCCCTCCACCATCCCTCCACCATCCCTCCACCATCCCTCCACCATCCCTCCACCATCCCTCCACCATCCCTCCACCATCCCTCCACCATCCCTCCACCATCCCTCCACCATCCCTCCACCATCCCTCCACCATCCCTCCACCATCCCTCCACCATCCCTCCACCATCCCTCCACCATCCCTCCACCATCCCTCCACCATCCCTCCACCATTCCTCCACCATCCCTCCACCATCCCTCCACCATCCTTCCACCATCCCTCCACCATCCCTCCACCATCCTTCCACCATCCCTCCACCATCCCTCCACTATCCCTCCACCATCCCTCCACCATCCCTCCACCATCCCTCCACCATTCCTCCATCTCATCCATCCATCCCTTCATATCATCCCTTCATATCATCCTTCTATATCATCCTTCCATCTCTCTATCCCTCCATCCCTCCATCTCTCCATCCCTCCATCCCTCCATCTTCATCCTTCCATCCTTCCAACCCTCCATCCCCACCCTTTCATCTCATCCCTCCATCTCCATCCCTCCATCTTCATCCCTCCATTTTCATCCCTCCACCTTCATCTCCATCCCTCCATCTCCATCCCTCCATCTTCATCCCTCTATTTTCATCCCTCCACCTTCATCCCTCCATCTTCATCCCTCCATTTCCATCCCTTCATCTTCATCCCTCCATCTTCATCCCTTTATCTTCATCCCTTTATCTTCATCCCTCCATCTTCATCCCTCCATCTTCATCCCTCCACCTTCATCCCTCCATCTTCATCCCTCCATCTTCATCCTTCCATCTTCATCCCTCCATCTTCATCCCTCCATCTTCATCCCTTTATCTTCATCCCTCCATCTTCATCCCTTTATCTTCATCCTTCTATCCTCATCCTTCTATCATTTTTCCATCCAAAATTTTCCCCAATTCCCACCCATTCTCTCACCATCTTTCCTTACACCACCAGTTCACCACCCAATCCACAATCCACCATCCCACCCAAGTACCTCCAAGAATCCTCTCCTACAGTTGATGGAAAGGTTGGTGACGTTGGCGACGATGAACTGGTCAGTCTTTCCCAACAACAATGTCACACACTCTTCATGCAGACCTGCCCCTGTGGTGTGGTGTGGTTTGGTGTGACATGGTGTGGTGTGGTGGGGTGTGGCGTGACATGGTGTGGTGTGGTGTGGTGTGGCGTGGTGTGGTGTGGTGTGTTGTGGTGTGATGTGGTGTGGCGTGACGTGGTGTGGTATGGTGTGGTGTGATGTGGTGTGGTGTAATGTGGTGTGGCGTGATGGGGTGTGGTGTGATAAGGTGTGGCGTGGTCTAGTGTGGTGTGATAAGGTTTGGCATGATGTGGTGTGGTGTGGTGTGGCGTGGTCTAGTGTGGTGTGGCGTGGTGTGGTGTGATGTGGCTTGATGCGGTGTAATTTTGTGTGATTTAATGTCTTGTGGTTTGGCGTGAAGTGGCCTCGTGTGGCGTGGAGTGGCATAGAGTGGCCTGGTGTGGCGTGGACTGGCGTGGAGTGGTGTGCTGTGGCGTGGAGTGGCGTGCTGTGGCGTCGAGTGG
>OX387256.1:2473598-2478598 GCA_947562095.1 Branchellion lobata | reverse complement strand
GCTGTTGCGGTGTTTTTGTAATAACTTTACATGGGACAATTGAGCGTGGAAATGATGTTGAGATAATAAGCCTGTGGTGCTCTAAGGTGCTTTGTGGTGGTTTGTGATGGTTTGTGGTGGTTTTTGATGGTTTGTGGTGGTTTTTGATGGTTTGTGATGGTTTGTATTGGTTTGTGATGGTTTGTGGTGGTTTGTGATGGTTTGTGGTGGTTTGTGATGGTTTGTGATGGTTTGTGATGGTTTGTGATGGTTTGTGGTGGTTTGTGATGGTTGTGATGGTTTGTGGTGTTTGAGGTGTTTGTGGTGGTTTGTGGTGGTTTGTGGTAGTTTTCCAGTGTCTTAGGAAACTGTTGAATGTTCTCAGTTGAAGGTCTTATCATAAGAATACTCACTTGAACCTTTAAAAAAAATTTCCACTCAACCTTTTAAAATCACCTCTACACACATTCAACCGCTATCACTGGACTATCCCTATCACTAGATATGACGATTTTTATATGTGGCCTCAAAACTCTACGGGGTTAATGCCACTATAATAATAATCGTGTTTGTATTGTTTTGTATTGTTTTGTATTGTTTTGTATTGTTTTGTATTGTTTTGTATTGTTTTGTATTGTTTTGTATTGTTTTGTATTGTTTTGTATTGTTTTGTATTGTTTTGTATTGTTTTGTATTGTTTTGTATTGTTTTGTATTGTTTTGTATTGTTTTGTATTGTTTTGTATTGTTTTGTATTGTTTTGTATTGTTTTGTATTGTTTTGTATTGTTTTGTATTGTTTTGTATTGTTTTGTATTGTTTTGTATTGTTTTGTATTGTTTTGTATTGTTTTGTATTGTTTTGTATTGTTTTGTATTGTTTTGTATTGTTTTGTATTGTTTTGTATTGTTTTGTATTGTTTTGTATTGTAGTGTTTTGTATATCATAAACAAATCTATCATTTATTTTTTATATCATTTATTTCATATATTTCTACAAAATCAAAAATATTTCCACGCTCACAAATCCAGATTTAAACCATAACTAAAAACATGAAAAAATTTTTTTTTCAATTCTTTTAGCAGAAGTTGTGAGTGGGCAGAGATTAAAGGTTACATGTTTTGTGCATTATGTGTGTAGACGTATTGAATTTGAAGGCTTCAAATCTTTTCATTTTCTCATCTTTATGATTTTGTCGGAATTTTTATAGAACATCATTTAAGCTTTTATGCAATAAATTTTATAATCTTTAAACTTTTAAAATTTAATTTTTAAATAAGATTTTTAATTCAATTTTTAAATAAAATTCTCAAGTTTAATTTTCAATTTGATTTTTTTTTTCAAGTGTATTCATTTTCATTTTTCATTTTTCTTTTTGATTTTGACTCCCACTTCCAGTTTTTTTCTTTGTCCACTTGAATCACAACATCTTTCAGTTCTCATTTTCGACTCTTTTTAAAAGAATAAAGATCTCACAATTTTATTAAAACACAAAAGTATTTTTCTTAAACCTCAACTAAGATAAAAAAATCTTTTTCTTAAAACAGAAAATTATTTTTTTAAAGTGTATTGCAGTTAAACAAAGTTTAATAAATGGATGGAGGCTTTTGCGCTATAAAATTTGTACATTCATTCATTCATCCAAGCATTCATTCATTCATCTTTTTATTCTTCCATTCATTTATTTATTTATACATTCATTCATTTATTCATTCAATCATTCCTTCCTTCATTAATTAATTAATTAATTCATTCATTCATTCATTCATTCATTCATTCATTCATTCATTCATTCATTCATTCATTCATTCATTCATTCATTCATTCATTCATTCATTCATTCATTCATTCATTCATTCATTCATTCATTCATTCATTCATTCATTCATTCATTCATTCATTCGTTTTTTGTGGAGAAAATTTATGATGTTTCTTATCTTGTTGGTGGCATCTTGGTTGAAGTCTTCATTACTCTGTCGCCACACAACACCCAACACCACATCAAACCAACCTCACAGATTAAAAGTGGTGTTTTGCAACATTTCGTTTGTGTGTTTGTGTGTGTGTGTGTGTGTGTGTGTGTGTGTGTGTGTGTGTGTGTGTGTGTGTGTGTGTGTGTGTGTGTGTGTGTGTGTGTGTGTGTGTGTGTGTGTGTGTGTGTGTGTGTGTGTGTGTGTGTGTGTGTGTGTGTGTGTGTGTGTGTGTGTGTGTGTGTGTGTGTGTGTGTGTGTGTGTGTGTGTGTGTGTGTGTGTGTGTGTGTGTGTGTGTGTGTGTGTGTGTGTGTGTGTGTGTGTGTGTGTGTGTGTGTGTGTGTGTGTGTGTGTGTGTGTGTGTGTGTGTGTGTGTGTGTGTGTGTGTGTGTGTGTGTTTGTGTGCGTGTGTGTGCGTGTGTGTGCGTGTGTGTATGTGCGTGTGTGTATGTGCGTGTGTTTGTGTGCGTGTGTGTGCGTGTTTATATATTCGGGGATATATGTAATTATATATGCGTATACGGTTAGCTTGGTGATTTGTAGGTTTGTATGGCATGTTGAGAGAGTGGATGGTTTTGCATCAGTCCTCATGTGTTATTTTGTACCTTTTGAGTGTTTATTTGTTTGTTGAGTCTGGTCCTAATGTGTTGGATGTTGTGTCGTAGAAGAAATTTTGATCACGAAAATTCTATGCAGTTGGAGGCAACAACTCCAAGGAATTTATTGGAAATTAAAAACCAAGGAATCCTCCAACAACATCTCAGTCAACCTGCGCAAAGACATCCTTTAGAGCCATCCTCTTTAGCTATCAATCAAATTCGGATGAACCAATGAGAGTGAAGAAAGTTCCTTAGCCCCGCCTACGATTGGCCCGGAGCAATGTATGCATAATTAAGAGGGTGTATGGAATTATTTACCTGTAACTTTGACTTGATTACTTGAGTAATCGTGGTGGTACTATTCTTTCTTCCATGCTGTGGTGATGGTGGTTGTGGTGGTTGTGGTGGTTGTGGTGGTGGTGGTGATGGTGGTTGTGGTGGTGGTGGTGGTTGTGGTGGTGGTGTTGGTGCTGATGGTGGTGGTAAAGGTGGTGGTGGTGGTGGGGGTGGTGGTGGTGGTGGTGGGGGTGGTGGTGGTGGTGGTGGTTGTGGTGGTGGTGGTGGTGGTGGTGGTGGTGGTGGTGGTGGTGGTTGTGGTGGCGCTGATGGTGGTTGTGGTGGTGAAGGTGGTGGTGGTGGTTGTGGTGATGGTGGTGGTGGTGGTGGTTGTGGTGGTTGTGGTGGTGGTGGTGATGGCGGTGGTGGTGGCGGTGGTGGTGGTGGTGGTGGTGGAAGAAGAAAAGGTAATGAGGGGAATGAGGTGAAAAATAATGAGTGAAGAGATGAGAGGGGGTAGAATTTTGGAGTTGAGTGTGGAAGGTAGGTAGAAGGACAACTTCTAAGAAAAGTCCCAAAGACAAGGACAACGTCTCTGTGTTTCCATAACGATCAAAAAATAAGATTAAATGAAAGCAACCCTAACTCCATCAAGCTCAGAGTGAAAAGAATTTGAAAAAAAAGGTTTAAAAGAATAATTATAATAATAAAATAATAATGGAAAAACTATGAGATTAGAAAGATGGATGGATTTAAAAAGTAAAAAATAATCTGTTTAAAGAATTTATCACTCTTTCAACCACCAATCAACCATATAACCATTCAAGCACCCTTATCATACACACCTGCACACACGCACACACGCACACACGCACACACACGTACACACACACACACACACACACACACACACACACACACACACACACACACACACACACACACACACACACACACACACACACACACACACACACGCACGCACACAACCACACACACAGACTATGCATCAAACATATATATACCACAGTGGTAGTTTGTTGCTTGAGACGACATTTTAAAATATTTCAGACCCTCTACAGCAAAGTTGTACTTTCAAACCAGTACTAAACAGTACTGTGGTGTTTTCACTCTGGTGTTACTGACCTTGTTAGTACTTAACCTCAACATCACTGAAGATTACTACTACTTACATTTCTCTGCGGTCTGTGCCGTCTCTATTCCGAACCTACAACATAACCACACTTTTAACTACACGCATTGCTGCGGGCAAGTCAGTGGTTTAATGTCGTAGTAAGTTAACAAGCAGACAAGCAACAAATCGAAAAGAGTATATAAGCAACGACAATAACCCTAGCACAACGACGTTGCTACAACCACGACAATAATATTGTTGCAACAGAGACAAGACAACAACAGAAATAGCAACTACAAAACAGCAACAACAACATAAAACAACAACGGTACCCACAACAGCAACAACGACAGCAACAACAGCAACAGCATACACAACAGCGACAAAAACAACAACAGAAACAACAACAGCAACAGTATACCCAACAGCGACAACAACAACAGCACACACAACAAAGACAAGTGTCTGTTTGTGCATCGCAGTCAAAAGAGTTGAAATATCTTCGGAAGCATTGTCAGAGCTGAGTAGAACTCTCTAGAACAATCTTCAGCTTGTGAATTAACTGAAGTCAAACAACACATTTCACAGAAATCGATTTAACGTTGTTGCAGAAGAAAAGAATAAAAAAAACGATACAAAAAACAAAAAAAGAAAACAATAAAAGGAAAAAAATACAAAAAAAACAATGCAATAAGACACAAAGGAATACATAAGAATACAAAGAGACACAAAGAAATACAAAAGAATACAAAGAGACACAAAGAAATACAAAAGAATACAATAATTTATATGCAAAACAATGATTGATGGAAGGAGTGGTGATATTTCTAACATCGGAAAAAGAAAAAACTGAAAAAAAGAGTTGAAAGGATTTCCTATTTGTTATTTTTATTCAAAAATGCTAAAATGAGAAAAAATAGGATGTATTAAAAGAATACAAAGATATTAATAGAAGACAGAGATATTAATAGAAGACAGAGATATTAATAGAAGACAGATATATTAATAGAAGACAGAGCTATTAATAGAAGACAGATATATT
>OX387256.1:2456098-2471098 GCA_947562095.1 Branchellion lobata | reverse complement strand
GTAGTAGTAGTAGTAGTAGTAGTAGTAGTAGTAGTAGTAGTAGTAGTAGTAGTAGTAGTAGTAGTAGTAGTAGTAGTAGTAGTAGTAGTAGTAGTAGTAGTAGTAGTAGTAGTAGTAGTAGTAGTAGTAGTAGTAGTAGTAGTAGTAGTAGTAGTAGTAGTAGTAGTAGTAGTAGTAGTATAGGAAAATTGTAAAAATTCACAAAATGTGAAATAAGAAGTTGTTTAATTAAACGTTTTTTGTCACTAAATAATAAAAATTAACTAAAAAAAAGAAAAATAAAAAAAAATCTTTACAAAAAACAAATTTTGAAAAATGTTTTTTTTTTGGTTAAGAAATTATTTTTCTAATTAGAATTAAAGTTTTCTTTTAATTAGCAGGGACAAGCCACTTGTAGCGAGTTGATGGCTTCCAGTGGGTGGAAACAAAAAAACTGCACCAATAAAAAAAAAGTTAAAAAACAAAATTAATTTGGGAAAAATAATAAAAATTAATTCGCCAAAATGGAAAGTTAAAATTTAAGTTCAAAATAAAAAATTAATCAACCACGTGGTGGAACAGTGGATGAAAAAAAATAGTAGTTTTTTTCTCAAAAGAAAAAAAAACAAATAATTTTGATAAAAATTCAAAAACCTAAACTGTTCAAAAAACGTTTTTCGATGGAAAAACTGAAAAATAAAATCATAAAATTGTTTTTTGGTTAATTTTTTCGGCGTGCTAACAACACACCAGTGATGCATACACACGTGCCAAAAAACAAAAAGCCTGCCAAACGAACATTTTTACGATTTCGCGCCAAATCATCAAAAAGAAAGGCGCAAGGCGTGATTGGTTGGTGACTTTCACGTGGTTTAGTTTTTGTGGCGCGTATTTTTTATTGTTGTAATTTCAGGATCGACAGGCCGACGTGTTTGAGGGTTCCCTACAGAGGAACGGGGACAGGAGCGAGGATGGGAGGGACCCAAGGGTGAGGCAAACACCCAAAAATTCGGATTTCCAACCCCCTTATTTCCCTCCACCCCACAACCTCCCCTCACAACACCCCATTGACTTCTCCTCCTCAGAAGCCTGTTTCAATCTTCACTATAACCACTCTTTTCCACACCATCAACAACAATACTTCGCCCACTACAACCACTTCGACCACTCCCTCTTTCCCTCCACAAGCAACAACAACCAGCATCATCTCAACAACAACCCCAACAACAACCACAACAACCACAACAATCACAACAACCAACACAACGCCACAAGCGCCACCAACGAAGACTTGTTCAAGTTTTACAACGTTCAAAAGAACCACAAAGGTTGCAGTGACTCCAAGGCCCCCAACTCTCACCACCACCTCCACCAACCACTCCAAGACACCACCCACCACCACACCCACCACCACCACCACAAAGACCTCTTTGGTCCTCAAAGAGGTTCCACAGACCTCCCACAAGCACCATTTCAACTGGCCTTCCAGGGTAGCATAGCCCTTCAACACTTCGATGAGCAGTCCCACCTGGAAGAGGTTGGCTTGTGTCTCTCCGAGGCAAACTCGGTCATCAGGAAGCATGGTGGGTGGTGGTTGTTGTTGTAGTGGTGATCTTTGTGGTGTGGTGTGGTGGTGGTTTTGTGTGGTGTTGCTGTGATGGTGGTTTTGTGTGGTGTGGTGTTGGTGTGGTGTTGGTGTGGTGTTGGTGTGGTGTTGGTGTGGTGTTGGTGTGGTGTTGGTGTGGTGTTGGTGTGATGTTGCTGTGGTGGTGGTTTTGTGTGGTGTGGTGTGGCTGTGGTAGTGGTTTTGTGGGATGTGGTGTTGCTGTGGTGGTGGTCTTGTGTGGTAGTGGCTGTGGTGTTGATGATGTTGTTTGGTGGTCACAGCTAAGAAGTGGTGTTTTGTCAGTGAAGGTTGTTTGTAGCAGAGTTATTTCGGTTGATGGTATTAAGAAGGAGTCTTCACCTCCTCAAACAAAAACTGTTTTTCCAATTATTTCCGGTTGCATTATATCGCATCGCATTGTATTACATAGGGTTAGCCTGCCTTGAATTGCATTGTAATGTTTTTTTTTCTCAAATTTTAAGGTTTTGTATTGCATTTTAATGTTTTGTATTGCATAGTAATGTTTTTTATTGCATTGTAATGTTTTGTATTGCATTGTAATGTTTTGTATTGCATTGTAATGCATTGAATTGCATTGTAATGTTTTGTATTGCATTGTAATGTTTTGTATTGCATTGTAATGTTTTGTATTGCATTGTAATCTTTTGTATTGCTTTGTAATGTTTTGTATTGCTTTGTAATGTTTTGTATTGCATTGTAAGGTTTTGTATTATTCATCAACATATTGTAGTACAAAGGAATGCAGTGTAACATTCTCAGAGTTAGACTGGATTGAATTTATCGGAAAAACTAAAAATAAATACAAACAAACATCCGCCCACCACGCAGACGTCGGTTACTATGGCTACGGTGTTCATCACGTGAGCGGAAACAGTATGATTGGTGGCAAGATCCACAACCAGTTAATGGCGCTGTCTGGAGGAATATCTCAAAACGAGTTGTTCTGTTCAGTGCCTGGGCGTCTTTCCCTCCTCAGCTCAACCTCCAAATACAAGGTGGGTGGGTGTTGGGGGTTTGTGGGTGATAGGGGTTTGTGGGTGTTTGGGGGTTTGTGGGTGATAGGGGTTTGTAGGTGTTTGGGGGGTTTGTGAGTGATAGGGCCGTTTGTGGGTGTTGCGGGGTTTTGTGGGTGTTGGGTGATTTGTAGGTGTTGGGGGTTTGAGGGTGTTGGGGGGTTTGTGGGTGTTTAGGGTTTGTGGGTGATAGGGTTTTGTGGGTGTTGAAGAGTTTTATAGCGCTGATTACAAACTTTTCAAAAGCATTGTTCATTTGTTTTAACAAATTCACCAAAATCTTTAAAATGTTGAATAAGAATATAAATGACGTATAATAGATTCAAAATAAAATTTCCCGACGTAGCATACCCTTCTGAAGAGGTCAAATTAGTTGGTTTTTGATAGCGCAAACTTTAAACAAAAATAGAAATTTCATGATTGGAGTTGCTGCTGTTGAACGTGATGCAACGTGGTACAACACAATACAATGAAAAACAATAAACACAGTGTTTTGATGTTAATACGATAAATCAGAATACAATGAAATACAATACAATGTTTTGATGTTATTACAATACAACACAATAAAATGCAACACAATACAATGAAATAAAATACAATACTCTGATGTTATTACAATATAACGCAGTGCATTACAACACAATACAATACAGCACAAAACGATACAATATAATATAACACAATGCCACACAATAACATACAATAAAACACAATACAATACACTACCATACAATACAAAACGGCCCAAACTAAAAAAAAGACGATGAAAAGTGAACTTAAACGCAGGTGACGGTGGCAGAGGTGCAGAGAAGGTTGATGCCTCCTGAATGCCTCAATGCTTCGCTGCTGGGAGGGGTGTTGAGGAGGTGGGTGGGTGGGTGTTGAAAAGGTGGGCGGATGGGTGTTGAAGAGATGGGTGGGTGGGTGTTGAGGAGGTGGGCGGATGGGTGGGTGTTGAAGAGGTGGGTGGGTGTTGAGAAGATGGGTGGGTGTTGAAGAAGTGGGCAGATGGGTGGGTGAATGGGTGGGTGGGTGGGTGGGTGTTAAAGAAACGGGAGGGTGTAGGGGAGTTGGTGAGATGGGTGAGTGGGTGAGTGTTGGAAAGATAAGTGGGTGAAGGGGTGTTGTAGATGGGTGGAGTTTTGAGAAGATGGGTGAATGTTGAAGCTATGGCTGGTTGAAAAAAAGCTTGAGAGTTTGCAATCAGCGCTATACAGCTTTTCTTACTAGATCAGATAGGTGGGTGGTGGTAGGCCTCAGATAGGTTTAAAGTTGATATAGCAACTAAAACAACAACTGTTTTTTTTGTAAAAAATTCTTGATTTTGTTTTTTACAAAAAAACAAAATCAAGAATTCCATTTTAGAGCAAAATCGAAGAACGGAGGCAGAGCTTTGAGAGAAAAACTCGAAAAGATCGGCTTAAGTCTGCCTGCTGGGAGGCGCAAAGCTGCCACCGTTACTCTTCTCACCTCGCTGGTTGAAGGTAGGATTTGTTTTTTCGCAAATTTGAAAAATTAATCGTAATTATTATGAAGAAACGTTTTGATGATTTTGTTAGCTGATAATTTATGTATTGTTTGTTTAAAAGATAAAACATCATATTTTGCATCGAAAAAGGCTTATTCGAATGATACGGCAAAAAAACAAAATAAAAAAAAAACACATAATAATGAAAAAAAAATGTCAAAACTAAAAAACTTAATGCTACAATTTTTTTAAACTGGAGAAATCTTTGAAAAATAAAATGAAAAAAAAACTTTATATATGAAAATGATTTATAAAAAAACTTGAAAAAAAGAAAAAAAACTTCAAAAAAAATTCCAAAAAAGATTAACAAAACTTGCGAAAAAAACAAAATTGAAAAAAAAACTTAAAATATTGAAAAAAACCCCCCATAGGTGAAGCAGTGAGGTTAGCGAGGGACTTTGGTTACCTGTGTGAGACGGAGTTCCCAGCCAGGCCTGTGGCAGACCACATCAGTAGATCTTTCAGTCCTTCCGACCTTCCGCACCGCAGACAAATGATCCTGGCAGCCAAGTGATTGGTGTGGTGGTGGCTGTCAAGTGATTGGTGTGGTGGTGATGAGGTTTTGAAGGTGGTGGTGAGGATTTGATTGTGGTGATGAAGTTTTGATGGTGCTGGTGAGGATTTGATTGTGGTGATGAGGTTTTGATGGTGGTGGTAGTGTGGTTTGAATGGTGGCGTTGGTGAGGTTTGATGGTTGTGGTGAAGTTTTGATGGCGGTGGTGGTGAGGTTTTGATGGTGGTGGTAGTGTGGTTTGAATGGTGGCGTTGGTGAGGTTTGATGGTTGTGGTGAAGTTTTGATGGCGGTGGTGGTGAGGTTTTGATGGTGGTGGTAGTGAGGTTTGATGGCGGTGGTGGTGTGGTTTGAATGGTTGTGGTGAAGTAATGATGGTGGTGGTGGTGAGGTTTTGATGACGGTGGTGGTGAGGTTTGAATGGTGGTGGTTGGTGCGGTGATTGTGGAATCTGATGGTGGTTGTGGTGTTGGTGGTTGTGGTGTTGGTGGTTGTGATGGATGAAAAATCTATAATTTTTGTAGAGGATGGATTGTTGTGGGTTTGATTGTGGTGAGTGTTAGGTGGGGTAGTTCGTGGTGGAAAATGATAGGAATTCATTTCCTTCCATATATTGAGCTTATCTTTCATGGAGCGTGAAATCTTTTGAACAAAGAACTCATACACAAACTCCTCCTACTCCAACCCTTTCTTCAATCCATCCCATTCAACTCCCCCCCCCTCCCCTCTGCCCCCTCCCTCAGACAGCTGATCAAGGAGCTGGCAGACCTATTGAATCAAGATAGGTCTCCTTTAGGGAACTCTAAGCCTCAGTCCCTTCTCGACCCCTCCCTCCAACGCCACCTCACCAACTATTCTCTCATCACCCACGGCTTCGGATCGCCTGCGCTGGTCGCCTCAATGACCGCGGTACAAAACTACTTGGCTGAGCTGTCAAGGTGGTAGGAGGATGGTTAAACTATGGTTGTTGGTATGATGATGATGGTGGTTGGGATGGTGGTGGTATGATGATGATGGTGGTTGGGATGGTGGTGGTATGGTGATGGTGGTGGTTGGGATGGCTTAGTGGTAGTGGAAGGGTGGTCGTTTAATGATGCTGGTAGATCGTGAATAGATGAGGATGATGAGACGAGGGTTGGGATGAGATGATGGTGGAGGTGATGATGGTGGTGGAGATGATGATGATGGTGGAGATAATGATGGTGGTGGAGATGAAGCTGATGGTGATGGTAAAGACGATGATGAAAATAGCACGGTGAAAGTAGAGCGAATTGAAACAGTGAAAGAGTAGCAGAGGGTGTGGTAGGAGTGGAAGAGGATGCAATAACGATGCAAGTGTACGAGTCAGCACACTTAAGAAGAGAAACATGTGATAACAGCCAACACGTGATAACAACCATCACGTGCTAAAAATAATCACGTGACAAAAACCATAACATGATGACAATAATCATGTGACTACCTCAGGCGGTCGACAAGGTGTCCAGCAGCCAGCCATCCAATCGCATGCCTCCTGTGCAGTCAACCACCAACAACGACGAGAAAAACAAACAATAGTACACACACACACACACACACACACACACACACACACACACACACACACACACACACACACACACACACACAACCACATAAACACACTCACAAACACACGCATAAGCACACTTATACAGAAAAACACTATTTTACGATAAAGTTGAATTTACATGTAAAAGATAAAAATAAGAAATGTGGAAAAAAAACTAAAATTTTTGAGTAAGTGAAAAGTGCTCATTCGTGGAGTTTTGTTTGAGTTTTGAATGAATGATTGAGTCTCATTTATTTTTAAAAGCAAAATTATTCCGGGATTTATTTTCATTGAAAAACGAAATAGTGGAGTTTTTCCGTGCCGTCGTTATGTTGCTACAGCGACCTTGGAAGTTATTTTTTTCTTTTTCTTTTTTTTGATAGTTTCAGTATTATTATTATTATTATTATTATTATTATTATTATTATTATTATTATTATTATTATTATTATTAGGTTTTTTCTTTTTTTTCAAACAAGACAGAGGATTAGGCCCTTTTTTTTTTCTTCTTTTCTTCTTCTTCAAACCATCCTCCACCTGACGATTAAAAAAACAACTTTAACCGAGTAACTTTGCAAAAAAAAAATCGCATAAAAAAATAAAAATAAATGTGAATAAAAAAGTTAAAAAAATCTCAAACCTCTCCGAACGTGTTCGTCTTGAGTTGTGATATGGTTTGTTTTTGCGTGTCGCTTAGCTTTATCTTTTCGTTCACTTTGGCGTCTGCGAATTTGAGTGATTTGGAGGAGGGTGGTTCGAGGTGGATGGCCTGGTAAGCTATGTAGAGCAACGGAACCCCCTTCGTCTGCCTTATCTTCTCGCTGAGGGCCTTCTCCTGCAGATTTTTATTTTTTTAATTAACAAAAACTTTTAAACACAGGGCTCCGAATAAATATTTGTTGACATTATATTCTTTTCGTTATCTTTTTCCACCTATTGAGCTTAGATCTTGGGTGTAATAAGCTTGAAAGTTTAATATAACTTTATTTTACCGTTATTTGAATTTGATTTTCATTGCATTAATTGTCTTAATAAGCAATTTACATTGATTACAAAAACTTTCAACATACCTGAGTGGCGATGAAATATTTCCTCTTCCTCGCCATGGAGAGGAGACAGTGGCTGGGACAAATAGCGTCAGAGTTGGCATGGGGACAAGGCTCTATGGCGTACTGTGATATGATCTTCAATGGAGCGTATAATGGAAGGTCTAGAAAAAGATATTTCGGTGGACTAGTAAAACAAATGTACGTTAAAAATGTATTTTTTCCATTTTTTAATTCGACGTGAAAATTATATAATTTTGAATGTTGGAAAAAAATATTTTGAATTTTAAATAAAACCTGGAGTGGCTCCAAAAGTCACGCACTCAGCCTTGACGCACGGAGTGGTTGCCAAAGTTACTTCAGCATCCAAATACTTTGGCAGTTGTTCCATAATGTTGATTTTGAAGTTTAAAGCCTCCTTGCAAAATGTGCCGTCAATTAAAACTGTATAGGGAGGCTCTAATCCGAAGTTTTGGCGATAGAATGACATTGTTTTCTTCACGTGCCTTTGCCGTTTTATTTTACCCATGGTTTTTGTTGAAATATTTCAAAAGTGACCGTTGTGAAAACCGCGTAAATTTCATATAAAATGTAGTCACCTAGACACCCAACTTGAATTAACGATAAAAAATATTTAAAAGTGAAAAAATCATTTCTAAAGTATTAAGAACAATTTTTAATCAAAAAAAATTTTTAATAAGAAAAAATTGAGTAAAAAATTAAATGAATTTATATATTTGAAAAAATAAGAAAAAAATATTTTAGAGATCTAGGTTATTTTAGTTATGAAGTTCGAGTTTAGCATATCCATTCAAACGCAGTTTTAGCTATGTCTGATCTACAAAGTAGTTGCATTTGTCATTTTCAAATCGTTCAAATTTTTTAAATAATCTTTTGGCATTGTAAATAGTAAGCATTCAAGCACCTCCTAATTTTCAACTTGATCAATCAGGAAAGGCACACAAGCCGGTGGAGGGTTGGCTGGTGAAAGAGAAACTTGCGCTTGCTAGCGCCGTCAACAGGAGTGGAGACCAAAACTGGTAAATTTGGGTTTTTGTTCATGCGCCTACCCCATGTATTGAGCTTGGCTCTTATAGAGAGTAATCAACTCAGGGGACTCAAATGCTTTTTCATTGAAATGACAAGACTAATAAATACTATCTTCTAGTTTTTTATTCACAATCATCATGAAAGAGTGCCTACTAAATATTCAACGCGCAGAGCCATTTGTCATCATCTGCTTTCTTCCATCAAAACACACACACACTCATACTCAGGGTTTCAGTCAGTAGGTGCATCAAACCCTTCATTGACCACAATAAACCACCAGAACTTTACTCTCAAATTGTTAGTCTTTTTTTTCTTTTCCTCCATAAATTTTTCAAAAAAGAATTATTAATATAATAATTATTATTAATATAATTTTCTCTATGTGTTTCCATTTACATTCACTTTTAAAAAGTAATTTATTGTTTCATATTTTTCTCAGAGTTGTGCCAAACAGTATGGCGAAATGCTGGCTGGTGTGGAAGCTCCTAAGTCAGTACTTCAATAACAAAAACTACAACAATAATAATAATACTATCATTATTATTATTATTTTTATTTTTATCATTATTATTATCATTGTTTTTATTTTTATTATTATTATTATTATTATTATTATCATTATTATTATTATTATTATTATTATTATTATTATTATTCATAGTCATCATAATCAGTAAAACCATGCTGATCATCCCCACAAGGCGTAGCAGGAATGACAAAGATGGGACAGAAACAGCTGGAGAGATGATTGTTCGGAGGTGATGATGATGATGATGACGATGATGATGATGCTGATGATGATGATGATGATTGTGATGGTAATAGTGATGATGAATATCAAAATAGAAAAATTTATTATTTTATCATTGACAACAACAATAATAACTTCAAATATACATATCAATTCCAACGCCAACACCCCTTGAGGGTAGACTGACTGGGGAGAGGATGGAGGAGTTGAATGTGGAATTGACTAGTATTGTGGAAGAGTACAAGTAAGCAGTCTTTGTGATTAATTACTTTAACAAAATTATTTATTATCATTATTATTAATAATATTATTATTTATTATTATTATTATTATTATTTTTATTATTATTATTATTATTATTATTATTGCTTCATAAGTATTATTTATTTTCATTTTTTCAAATAATTTTTTGTTAATTTTATTATTCTTTTTATTATTAATTTATATGTTTAAAAATTTTTTTAAATTTATTTTGTCGTTGTTATTGTGCTTTTTATTATTATTATTATCATTATTATTAATATTATTATTATTATTATTATTATTATTATTATTATTATTATTATCGTTATTTATATTATTATTATTATTATTATTTTTATATTTCAATTTCATCCATTTTGCACACCTTCCATCCTGCAGGAGCCTACAGCGACAGTTGACGCTGATAAAGTCAGGTCAGGCAGATGATCGACTGAAGGAGATCTTCAAGCAACTGAATGAGTAAACAATATCAATGCTAATAATAAGAAAAAATAATAATTAATAAATAATAATAATAATAATAATAATAATAATAATAAAAAAAGTAATAATAATATTAATAATGATGGTTTTTCAAATCATAGTTATAATTATACTAATAAGAGTGATAGTAATAATAATCAGTATTGAAAGCATCAGTATTTTTGTTTGAGTATTGATAATAGAATGTTTCCCATACTACAATTCAAAAGTCAACACCAATTATCTTCGTCGTTGTATTTTATTGTATTGTATTGTTTTGTCATAAATTTCAATTTATTTCGTTTTATTGTATTGTTTTATTATTTTATTGTATTGTATTGCCTTGTGTTTTTATTTTTTTCATAGTTTTTTATTGTGTTTCATTGTATTGTATTGCATTACCTTTTATTTTAAATTATTTTTAGTTTTGTATTTTATTGTGTTGCATTGTATTGTATTTTATGTTTTGCATTGCATCATATTGTACAGTACAGTGAAGAGTATTAATACTGTGGCGAATTTCAATGCCTCATGACACTCCTCATTCTTCCACAGGAGTAAGAGCAAAAGCAAGACCTCTCGATCAAGTATTCTGAAATTAATTTTTTTCCGAATTTGTACTCATAATTATTTTTATACGTTACTAAAATTAGATTCCGAGTCTATTTTTAACTTTCGTTCCTATTTTTAGAACTCATCACAAGGCCTTTGTCACCAAAAGCTGAGCCCATGCAAGATGAAGATACTACTACAACCATCACTAGTACTACACCACTCAGTACTAGTACTACCACCGCTGCTGCTGCTGCTAGTACTGCTGCTGTTACCAGCACTTCTACTGCTGCTACTATAACAACTACTGTTACTTCAAGTACAACCACAACTACTACTTCATTTTTCGCTCTCATACCTTCAAGTTCAACACCAAGCGATACTAACGTCACTAGTACAATGAAGAAAAAAGAAGAAGGTCTTGGGAGCACAACAACAAGTGTTTCCAATAGTAATTATTCTACAACTACTTCTACCACTGCCACCGCCACTACTACCACTACTACCACTATTGCTATTAGTGGTAGTGGTGGTATGAGCAGTAGTGTCAGTGGTGGTGGTGGTGGCGGTGGTGGCGGTGGTGGCGGTGGTGGCGGTGGTGGCGGTAGCTTGATAAGCTCTCTCAACACAAACAACATCTTTGAGAACTTGAAGAACAAGCTAGCAAGCGTTATAAGGCCTGAGGTGTCTGCTCTTAAAAGTGAATCTAATAAAAAAGATCATCAAAATGACGATAATGAACATGAACAAGAAAAAGTTCAAAATAATAGCGATAATATGGGTGATAATGATGATGATGATGATAATAATAAAAATGGTGATAAAGATGGTATAAAGGATGTGGTTGAAGGAGATGATAGGGAGGAGGGATTGGAAGAGAAATTAATTGAAAATGATGATGATGATGATGATGATACCGGTGCTGTTGGTGATGACGTCAAGGGTGGAGTTGGTGAGGTGGGTGGTGATGGTGGTGAGTTGGGCGAAGAAGAAGAAGAAGAAAAAGAAGAAGAGAAGATGAATGAGGAAGAAAATGAAAATGAGTCGAAGAGGGGTTATGATGATGATGATGATGATGATGATGATGATGATGAGGATGATGAGGATGATGATGATGATGATGATGATGATGATGATGATGATGTTAAAAGGGAAAATGAACGGGTGGAAGAAAATGTCGAGGGTATGTTAACGAAAGTGAAGAGGGCTGAGAATGAAGAGGAGGAAGAAGAAGATGATGCTGAGTACGTGGGGGACGAGGATGATGATAACAACAAGGAAATCATAGAAGCTGTGCAGGCAGAAGGTGATGACATCATTATATCGACCGAGGAAATCGTGGAGGGACATTCGATGGTGGAAAAGGAGGAGGAGGAGGAAGAGGAAGAAGATGTTAAAGACGAGGAAGAGGAAGAAGAGGAGGAGGAAGAGGTAAAAATGGAAGAAGTCGTAGGTGATGTGATAAAAGGTGACACAGGAGGTGAAGATGAGGAGGAGGAGGAGGACGAAGATGATAAAGAAGCTAAAATGGTGGATGGGTATGTTGGTGGTGAGTCATTCAACGATGAAGGCGGTGATGGTAATGATATTAAGAATGATGACGTGATGAGGAAGAATGACGATGATGATGAAGATGATGATGATGATGATGATGCCGATGATGAAAATGAGGATGTTGCTGATGAAGATAAACAAGAGAATGGTCTGAAGAATGAGGACGAGGAGGAAGAGGAGGAAGAGGAGGAGGAGGAGGAGGAGGAAGAGGAGGAGGAGGAGGAAGAAGATGGGGCTCGTTACAAAGCTGCTGATAATGGCGGTGAAGAAGTCGAAAAAAAAGCTGGTAATAAGGATGGTGGTAGAAAAATTCTGAATGATGGTGAAGAAGAAGAGGAGGAAGAGGAAGAAGAGGAAGAGGAGGAGGAAGACGAAGAAGAGGAAAAAGATAAAGGTGCTACGAGGGTGAAGGAAGAGGCAGTGAGTGAACCTTACAAAGAAGGAAGGGTGCAGAGGGAGGAGGACGTCTGTGCTTTTGTGGTCTGCAAAGAGGAGTTTCCCAACGTTCCCACTGCAACTACCACAACCTCTTCTGCCACTACTACAGACAGCACCACAACTACTACCACTACTACTACCACTACTACTACCACTACCACTACTACTACTACCACTGCTACCACTACTACTACTAACACCACCAAAAACACCACTGAGGACACCCTCAAAGATATTGTCGCAAGCATGGACATCAAGGTAGAGAAGAGCAAGGGTGAGGAGGAGGAGGAAGACGATGATGTTGCCATTGGCGCCAAAATACAAAGAGGAAAGGGTTCGTGAAGAGTGCATTTAGTGAGAGCTAAATTATCAAAATTTATTTTTAAATTTGTTTTTATTATAGTTTTTCATATATATATATATATATATATATATATATATATATATATATATATATATATATATATATATATATATATTATAGTTTTTAAATAATATTGTTTTTGTTATAGTTCCTCTTATTCTGCTTTTGAAGGTATATTCAAAACCTTTCACTCAGGAAAAAAAAGAGAAAGGAAAAGAAGAACAATTCTGGACAGAAAGGCAAGTTCACTGTGGTGTAATGATAATAATAATAATAATAATAATAATAATAATAATAATAATAATAATAATAATAATAATAATAATAATAATAATAATAATAATAATAATAATAATAATAATAATAATAATAATAATAATAATAATAATAATAATAATAATAATAATAACAATAATTTTTTTTAATCATGTGAAGTTTCAGTATTCAACATGAAGGTTTTGGTTTTGTTTCATCAAACATGACAAACCTCTTTCAACAACAAAAAACAACCACCCATCACACCCACACAGCACATCAAAGAAGAAGTGGTAGTAGCGACAGCAACAAGTGACGACACAACAACAACAACAACAACTGCAACTGGCGGTGGTGTTGGTGGTAGTTGTAGGTTGGACACGTCAGACGATGACGTCATGAAGAAGGTGATGGAAGGTTCATCCAGGCCATCCAGGTCGTCATTCGACCTCTCCGAGTCTGTGCCCACCTCGCCCGCATCTGTGTGCACGTGAGTGGAGTTGGTGGATGTGCTATTGTTGATACAATACAGTAAAATACAATACAGTACCATACGAATACGAATGCTGTTATTGAGCGCCTCTGAGACAACCTAGTTTTCGAACTGTGCGCTATAACAACTTTTACATTGATTCATAGTGGCATTAACCATCACCACCACACACCACCACTACACACTACTACAGCATTGACTCACACCACCACAACAACGAAACACCTCCACACACAACCACTACACACACGCCACACACCACCGCCACAGCAACGACACAGAGGACGACAAAGCACACAAAACTTGGAAGAAGTCCATAATGCTGGTGTGGAGGAGCATTGCTAACCATAAGTGGGTGGTGTGATGGGGGTGGTGGTGGTGTGGTGTGGTGGTGGTGGTAGTGTGGTGTGGTGTGGTGGTGGCGTGGTGATGATAGTGGTGATGGTGGTTATGTGGTGGTGATGATAGTGGTGATGGTGGTGTGGTGTGGTGGTTGTGTGACATGGTGGTGATGATAATGGTGATGGTGCAGTGTGGTGGTTGTGTGGCGTGGTGGTGTGAGGGTGGTGGTGGTATGGTGGTGGGGGCGTGATGGTGGTGTGTTGTGGCGTGGTGGTGGTGTGTTGTGGCGTGGTGGTGGTGTGTTGTGGCGTGGTGGTGGTGTGGTGTGGCGGTTGTGTGGTATGTTGGTGTGAGGAGGGTGATGGTGGTGTGATGGCGTAGTGGCGTGGTGGTGAAACCATTGATGGTAGCAGTAATTTTAGGTAGTTACTTGATAAATATATGCGTAATTTTCCATTGGTTGGTTGAATAATTGAATATTAATTCTTCACTTTAATAATTATCTCTTATTACTACTACTTATAATAATAATAATAATAATAATAATTTTATTATTATTTTTTTATTTTTTATTTGCATTTTTATTGTTATTGTTATTATTGTTATGATTAATTTATTTCACTTACTGCTTGCTCATCGACCGCAGGTTCGCCAACACTTTCATGCATCCAGTCACCGAGGACATTGCTCCTGGCTACCATGCAGTCGTCTTCAAGTTGCCCTCACTAAATATTAAAAAATATTTATACATAATTCACTTTTCACTACACCCATTATTCCATGCTATTATTATTACGTTTTCGATTAATTTTTTAGCGCGGTATTTTTATTTGTGGCTTTTAATAATCCTTCATTCCCACTTCCATTGTTTTTTCTACAACAACCTTCCACCTCGCCCAGGTCTATGGACCTCAGTACAATACGCAAGAACCTTGACACTGGGGTCATTAGAACGACCCGGGAATTCCAGCGTGACGTCATGTTGATGTTTACAAACGCCCTCATGTACAACACGTCATCCCATGACGTACACAACATGGCTAAGACCATGTACCGAGACGCTATGTGTGACATTGAGGTGGTGTGGTTAGGTGCGGTGTGGTGTGGTATGGTGAGGTTTGTGTGGTTTGGTGCGGTGTGGTGTGGTGTGGTGTGGTGTAGTGTGGTATGTTGAAAATATGAACGTATTTTTTATAA
>OX387256.1:2443598-2451098 GCA_947562095.1 Branchellion lobata | reverse complement strand
CTTCACTTTTCAACACTACACCACACCATTTTATGCCGCACCACACCACACTACACCACCCCACACCACATCACACTACACCACACAATCTTATGCCACACCACACCACACTACACCACCCCACACCACACCACACTACACCACCTCACACCACATCACACTACACCACACAATCTTATGCCACACCACACCACACCACATCACACCACACAACGTCACGTCTCACTACACCACATCACACCACACAACGTCACGTTTCACTACATCACATCACACTACACAACCTTCACATTTCGCCACTACAGCACACCACTGCCACTGCCGCTCCTGCATTGCACCGCACTACACAAGACCAAACCACACAAACGTCACGCCACCACACCACCGCCACCACACCACCACCGCCACTGCCACACCATTGCAGTTGTCACAGAAGTGTACTGGAAAACCGACAGGAACAGCGAGGCAAGAGCTGTGGCTTTTGACTACCAACAGAACTATCCTTCTTCCCGTTCTTACATGGTGGGGGGGGGGGGGGGGGGGAAGGAAGGGGTTTGAGGAAGGGGGAGGTGAAGGCGAATGGTTGTAATAGGGGCGGGTTGATGGTGGGTGGTGATGGGTGGTGGTGAGTGGTGGTGAGTGGTGGTGAGTGGTGGTGGGTGGTGGTGAGTGGTGGTGAGTGGGGATGAGTAGAGGGTGGCTTGATGGTGAGTTGGTGGATGGTGGTGGGTTGTGGTGAGTTGGTGGTGGATGGTGGTGGGTTGTGGATAGACCATTTTTGCTTTTCAATCCTAAAAAAATCAATTTAAAAAAAAAATCTGATTAATTAGTTGCTTATTTATAATCTTTTTTTTTTTCATGCCACAGTTACACGCCTCCATTCTGATCAAAGAGAAAACCTTCAACTACGACACTGTGATCCTCTTTTTTTATTTCATTTCAATTTTTCAAGTTCTACTTTTTGTTTTTTTAAATATTTCAAATTCTTTATTCTTTTCTCCACCTTTTTCTCGTATGATTCCAGTCTTCCATAACCAATTTATACCCCACCCATTCGCCTTCTCACATTTAACTTGTTCTTCACCCGTTCACTTCCTTAACTTCCACTCAAGCCATCTCAAATCCCACCCAAGCCATCTTTCCAGCCTACCTCTTTCCGCTCCTCCTCCATCCAACCACTCTCCCCAACTCAACTCATCTAACCAAACCTTGTTCCTATTCCACCCACTCACCCATCTACCAACTCACCCATCTACCAACCCACCCACCAACCCATCTACCAACCCACCCACCAACCCATCTACCAACCCACCCATCTACCAACCCACCCACCTACCCATCCACCAACCCACCCACCTACCCACTAACTCACCCACCTTCCCACTAACCCACCCACCTACCCACTAACCCACCAACCAACCAAATCCACTCACCCACCCAGCCGTCTACCCACTTACCAACCCACCCACCAACCCAACCCATTGACCCACCCACCCACTAACCCACCCACCCACTAACCCACCCACCCACTAACCCACCCACCCATCAACCCACCAACTCACCCCCCCACAGCACCATCAAGCACAGATGTTGTTACGCAAGGCCTTGTACCTTGATCCTGAGAACTCCAGCGCAGTGGAACTTCTTGCCAGAGTCATACAAACGCTCAACGGAAACGAAGAGGCCATTGAGTTGTGAGGGGGGGGGGGGTGTAAGGGGGTACGGTGGTGCTAGGGAGTTGGGTGGTGTTAGGGGGTTGGGTGGTGTTAGGGGGTTGGGTGGTGTAGGAGACTTTGGTGGGGTTGTATGAGATGGGGTGACGTTGTGAAGGGGTTGGAGCGGTGTTGAGTTTTGAAGAGGGGTTTTGAGGAAAAGTGTTGAATTGTAGGATTTAATTATATATTACTATGGTGACCACACTCACCACACCAAATCACGCTGACCACACCACACCACACCAACCACACCATGCCACACTCACCACATCATACCACGCCACACCAACTACGCCACACCAACCACGCCACACCACACCAACTACGCCACATCAACCACACCACACCAACCACACCACACCACAGCACACCACACCACGCCACACCACACCATACAGCCTCAAGGAACACGCCCCCAAGAAGCAAGACGCTCGCTACCACAAACTCCTCGCCAGCATCTACTTCAAGGTTTCATTCATTCCTTTTTCCATTCCTTCTTTCATTCATTCGTTCATTCAATCGTTCATTCATTCATTCCTTCCTTCATTCATTCGTTCATTCAATCGTTCATTCAATCGTTCATTCATTCATTCCTTTCTTCATTCATTCGTTCATTCAATCGTTCATTCATTCCTTCCTTCATTCATTCATTCATTCATTCATTCATTCATTCATTCATTCATTCATTTCTTCATTCATTAAAAAAAAATTCATTCATTCATTTTTTCAAACTTTTTCACTTATTCATTTTTTCATCAATATTTTAAAATATTATTCTTATAATTTCTCAATTAAACAGTTCAAGCAATTTAAAGTTACTTCATTGTTTCATCCATCCATTAATTCACTCATCCATTCATTAATTCACTCATCCATCCATTAATTCACTCATCCATCCATTAATTCACTCATCCATCCATTAATTCACTCATCCATTCATTAATTCACTCATCCATTCATTAATTCACTCATCCATCCATTAATTCACTCATCCATTCATTAATTCACTCATCCATCCATTAATTCACTCATCCATCCATTAATTCACTCATCCATTCATTAATTCACTCATCCATCCATTAATTCACTCATCCATTCATTAATTCACTCATCCATTCATTAATTCATTCATCCATCCATTAATTCACTCATCCATTCATTAATTCACTCATCCATTCATTAATTCACTCATCCATCCATTAATTCACTCATCCATCCATTAATTCACTCATCCATCCATTAATTCACTCATCCATCCATTAATTCACTCATCCATCCATTAATTCACTCATCCATCCATTAATTCACTCATCCTCTCAATAATTCACTCATCCATTCAATAATTCACTTATCTATTCAATAATTCACTCATCCATTCATCCATTCATCCTCCTTCCATCTCTCCTCAATGGCAGATCAAGGGTAAGAAGGTCAACGCCTTAGACCACCTCATCATCGCCAAGAGGTCGAGATTCACACCTGTTATCCATTGTATCTTCTGCATTCCTTCTATCTTATGCATTCATTGTATTTCCTGCATTCCTTGTATCTTATGCATTCATTGTATTTCCTGCATTAATTCACTTCTCCTCTTATCCATCCATTCACACAATCTACTCATTTATCCATTCGTTCATCTATTTTTTCCATCTATCTTCTCATCTATTTATCCATGCATCCATGCATCCAATCCACTCATTCACCCCCTCATCCATCATCTATACACCCATTCATTCATTCATCCACCACTAATCCATTCATCCATGCACCCATGCATGCAGATTGGAGCCAGTTTCTGGCACAAGGAAGACAGGAACTTTGTTATTTTTTTTCCAAGACGACTCCATTGATGACGAGGTGTGTTGATGTTATGTATGTATTATGTGTGTTTTTTATGTGTTGTTGTGTTGTTATGTGTGTGTTGTATGTGTTATGTATGGGTTGTATGTGTTATGTATGTGTTGTATGTGTTGTATGTGTTATGTATGTGTTGTATTTGTTATGCATGTGTTGTATGTGTTATGTATGTGTTATGTATGTGTCGTATGTGTTATGTGCGTACTGTAGATGAAGTTTGTGTCATTGGGGCTGTTTATGTCGTGTTTCGAATGATCTCAATAGTATGTCGAGCTGTGATTCTTTTCTCGCCATCTTGTTCATTACAAATTCAACCACTACTACAGCAACCACCACCACAACAACCACAACACCACCAACAACAACAGCCAAAACAAAAAGCACCACGACATCAACCACCTCAGCAACCAAAACAACAACAACCACCTCAGCGACCAAAACAACAACAACCACCTCAGCAACCAAAACAACAACAACCACCTCAGCAACCAAAACAACAACAACCACCTCAGCAACTAAAACAACAACAACCACCTCAGCAACCAAAACAACAACAACCACCTCAGCAACTAAAGCAACAACAACCACCTCAGCAACTAAAACAACAACAACCACCTCAGCAACCAAAACAACAACAACCACCTCAGCAACTAAAACAACAACAACCACCTCAGCAACTAAAGCAACAACAACCACCTCAGCAACTAAAACAACAACAACCACCTCAGCAACCAAAGCAACAACAACAACCACCCCAGATGGATCAGCTTGCAACAAGGAACAAGATAGAAGAAATATTCTCCAACGAAACCAACGACTTCACGCCTCTTGCCTGATGCAGGCCCTTCAATTGCTGTTATAATCGCCCGCATTTATCGAAAAATTCTATCAAAAATTTTTTTTTTTCAAATTGTTTTTCCGTTGTTGAGTTTTTATTTTAGAGTTGCCTTGTCCAGCTTTTTGTTGAATAAAAACAAAATTAAATTTTTGTAGTGGAAAGATTTTTTTTCTTTTCGGTCAAAAATAAAGCGTCTTTTTAATGTTTTTATCACAATAAAAATATGGTCACATCCTTTGATGGATTAAAAGATGTTCGCATGGGTAACTTTGATTTTCCTTCCTTGAATCCTTTCAAGGTAATTCAATACATGAAAGAGCATTTTTTTTTCAAAGTTTTTTCGAATAGCCAATGAATAATCTGTGATTAAAAATTTTTTATATCCAAATTTTGAATCTGATTGAATATTTGTTTTATTTTTTATATTATAATTTAAAAATATTTATCAAAAAACGAAAAAACTGGTTCACGGAAATTTAAAAAAAACTACAAAAAAACTTTGCAAGAGATATTTTTTATCGACTGGCTTAATTGAAACTGAACGGCGTCGATACGAATGCGCTGTTACAGCGACATTAAGTTGATTATACCTTTCAAATTCGTTGCTGTGAGATGCAGGTGCAGATAACGAGAGGGAAGTTGACAGAAAGAAAAGACTGAAGTCATAAAATTATTTTTTAGCGCCCCAATTGCTTGCCCGGCGCCTTACGAACTAACTTTATTATTATTATTATTATTATTATTATTATTATTACTATTATTATTATTATTATTATTATTACTATTATTATTATTATTATTATTATTATTATTTTTATTATTATTATTACTATTATTATTATTATTATTATTATTACTATTATTATTATTATTATTATTATTATTATTATTATTATTATTATTATTATTATTATTATTATTATTATTATTATTATTATTATTATTATTATTATTATTATTATTATTATTATTATTATTATTATTATTAATATTATCATTATTATTATTATTATTATTATTATTATTACTATTATTTTTATTATTATTATTATTATTATTATTATTATTATTATTATTATTATTATTATTATTATTATTATTATTATTATTATTATTATTATTATTATTATTATTATTATTATTATTATTATTACTATTATTTTTATTATTATTATTATTATTATTATTATTATTATTATTATTATTATTATTATTATTATTATTATTATTATTATTATTATTATTATTATTATTATTATTATTATTATTATTATTATTATTATTATTATTATTATTAAAACATCCCAAAAACCCTATGGTGATGCCTAAACCGAAGGTTATATTTTTTATTCAAAACCAAACATGATCTTTGACACTCTAATTTAACATATAATATCCCGTGGGAATTTTAGCAAAATTATGTAAAATTTGTTTCAGAACATTCCAGAAAATTCTAAAAAGGTCAACAACACTCTGGAACAATCAAGAACATTCTAGAACAATCAAGAACATTCTAGAACAATCACGAACATTCTAGAACAATCAAGAACATTCTAGAACAATCAAGAACATTCTAGAACAATCAAGAACATTCTAGAACAATCAAGAACATTCTAGAACAATCAAGAACATTCTAGAACAATCAAGAACATTCTAGAACAATCAAGAACATTCCAGCGATGTGACGCAGAGTTGATGCATCCATAGGCGCCTCCGTTTCACGCGGTGATTGGTGGCTGGCTGCCTTGCCAGCTAATTACGAACGAGTCTATTTTTATTGTTTTTTTGTTCATATTATTATTATTATGCATTTGTTCTTAATGATGTTTTTAGTCAATCCTTTTCATTCTATTCTTGTATCAACAATTTGTTATTATTATTTTTTTTATTTTATAAATTTTTCTACGTTTTTAGGTTTTTGTTCACAATTTTTTCTTCTTTATGTATTATCTTGATGCACCTCATCTCCCAGCAGTTCAAAGAAGAACGTGGATGTTGTATGGTCAACATCCCTCATGATCATTTCGGTGGCATTTTTAAATTTCACAAAATTCCTACATCATATAAAAACAAACCAAGCAGATAAAATGAGAATAAAACACGCAAAAAACGGCAAAAAAAAACAATTAAAAAAGGGAAAAAAACCCATAAAAAAAAGACATAAAGTTTCCGCGGGTGACAAATGTAAGGGTTGTTAAAGTTGTTAGTTCGATTATTTTTGCAGGTCTCAAGAATGAAGATTTGTCGTTCGATGGTTTCTTAATCACCTCCTCAAATGGAAAGCAATCGTTCACACGACACACCACGTGGCATCTCTTAATGATATTCTCATGACTCTTCCTTAAAGTCTCTTGAATCGTTTTTCTGTGATTTAAAAAAAGTTTTTTTTCCGTTTTTTTTTACTGATTTTTGAATGTTTTTGAATGGGTTTTTATTGTTTTTTTGATAGTTTTTCAATGGGTTTTTCATACTTCTTTCGATGGTTTTTTTGAATTTGCATAGAAGAAAAAGGAGTTTTTATAATGAAGATAAAGTGCGCTCGAACGAAGAAAAAAGCAAGAATTGAAAGAACATTGTAATAAATAGCTTTGAGAGAAATATCTGAAAGTTAAAGGCCGAAAAGTAAAAAAAATAAAAAGTAGAGAAAAAATGAAAAAAATGTGAAAAATAAAAAAAATTGAAAAATGCCAAAAAATTGAAAAAATAAAAAGGGAAAAAAGGAAAAAAGATCAGGAGGCGGAAGATTGATTGACTTTTCAAAAATTTTAAATCTGAAATTACAAAAAGTGATGAGCTGTGTTTGAAACGAAATACCATGAAATATTCCACAAAAAAATAAAATCATTTTTTTTCATACTCTATTTGGTTCACACTTATTGCTTATAACGCTTTTTGTTTTGTCATTTTTTAAACAGTTTTTTGTTTTTTCATTTTTCATGACAGTTTTTTTTTGTTTTTTCATTTTTCGTGACCGTTTTTTTTTGTTTTTTCATTTTTCGTGACAGTTTGGTTTTTTTTCATTTTTCGTGACAGTTTTTTTTGTTTTTCAATCGAGTCGAAATCTCTTTTTGACGTTTTTAATTTGAATAT
>OX387256.1:2436098-2438598 GCA_947562095.1 Branchellion lobata | reverse complement strand
TTTTGGATTCTTTGTTATGATGATATTCATTATAACATTGTTTTCTCAAATTGTTTTCTTTTCACTTAATTGTGTTGTAACCTTGGTATTTGCTTTTGTATATGTAGTATGTATCGTTGTTTTGTTGGTACTTACTATTGTTTTGTATCGCATGTCTTGTTGGTGTTTGCTGTCGTATTTTTTTCATGGTTTTCAGTACATGCAGTTGTTTTGTTTGCATGTTTTGTTGTATTCATTACAGTATGTATTGTTGTTTTGTTGTTCTTTCTCGTTGTGTTGTCAATCTTTGCCGTTGGGTAAAATGCAGTTTCGGTTGCATTATTGGTTTCTTATTGTGTTTTTAAAATCGTAGATTATTCATAAGGTACTTTTGTTATATGATTAATGTTTTTCATAATGTAGGAGGTATTTTTTGTTGTATAACGTGTAGTTGGTTTTGTCTGTAACGTGGGTATAAATGTAGTACCGGTATTTGTTGCTGGATAGTAAGTTTTGCTAAATTAGAAGAGATATTTCTTGTTATCAAGTGGGTATTTGTTATTGTATAGAGCGTAATGTTATTTTATAGTGGGTTTTGTTGTTGTATAGTGGGTATTGTTGTTGTATAGTGGGTATTGTTGTTGTATAGTGGGTATTGTTGTTGTATAGTGGGTATTGTTGTTGCATAGTGGGTACTGTTGTTGTATAGTGGGTATTGTTGTTGTATAGTGGGTATTGTTGTTGTATAGTGGGTATTGTTGTTGCATAGTGGGTATTGTTGTTGTATAGTGGGTATTGTTGTTGTATAGTGGGTATTGTTGTTGTATAGTGAGTATTGTTGTTGTATAGTGGGTATTGTTGTTGCATAGTGGGTATTGTTGTTGTATAGTGGGTATTGTTGTTGTATAGTGGGTATTGTTGTTGTATAGTGAGTATTGTTGTTGTATAGTGGGTATTGTTGTTGTATAGTGGGTATTGTTGTTGTATAGTGAGTATTGTTGTTGTATAGTGGGTATTGTTGTTGTATAGTGGGTATTGTTGTTGTATAGTGGGTATTGTTGTTGTATAGTGGGTATTGTTGTTGTATAGTGGGTATTGTTGTTGTATAGTGGGTATTGTTGTTGTATAGTGGGTATTGTTGTTGTATAGTGGGTATTGTTGTTGTATAGTGGGTATTGTTGTTGTATAGTGGGTATTGTTGTTGTATAGTGGGTATTGTTGTTGTATAGTGGGTATTGTTGTTGTATAGTGGGTATTGTTGTTGTATAGTGGGTATTGTTGTTGTATAGTGGGTATTGTTGTTGTATAGTGGGTATTTTCTATTGTATAGATCATATTGTTATTTTGTGGTGGTCATTCTTGTTGAATAGTGAGTTTTGTTGTTACAGAGTGGGTATATTTTTCATAAAGTGAGTTTTGTTGTTACAGATTGGGTATATTTTTCATAAAGTGGGTATTGTTGTTACAAAGTGGGTATATTTTTCATAAAGTGGGTATTTGTAGAATGAGTTGTCTGACGCTCACGCACAGATTCATCAGCATTATCAGTACCGAATGACAAATGTGGCGTGTTGTTATGGGTATCCACTGTAAATGGAATGCCATTGTAGTCGCTGTGTTGTTGTTGTTATTTTTATTTTGTTGTTGTTGTTTTTCTTTTTGTTGTTGTTTTCATTTTGTTGCTGTTGTCTTTATTTTTGTGGCAGTTGTTTTTATTTTTGTTTGATTTTTGTTGTGTTTTGTTTTTGATTTTGTTGTAGTTGTTGTTGTTGTTTTTCGTTGTTGCTTTTTGTTGTGTTTTGTTATTGATTTTTTGTTTTATTGTTGTTGTTGTTATTCACTCATTGTTTTGTGTTTGTTGTTGTTTTTGTTATAGTCGTGTTGTGTTTGTATGTGTCGTATTATTTTTATTTTTTTAATTTTTCTTGCTATTTTATATTTTTTGTTGTGTTGTTAATGTTGATGTTGATGCGGATGATGTTGTTGTTGTTAAGCGGTGTACTTGTGTTGGCTTTTATCTGTTTGTTGTTGTTGTTTTTTTTATGGTGATGGTGTTAACTTTATTGTTGTGTTATTGTTTTTAATCTTTTTGTTTTTTTCTATTATTGTCAATTTTGTTTTTTTATTTTTATTTTCATTTTTTTCCAATGAAACTGACGTTTTTTTGATGACGTTGCCTCAGCACTGTTTTATCAATCGTAATTTTTCTTTTGCAAAATACCGACTCCCTCTGAAACATTTTTTTCAAATTTTTAAACTTCAAAAATTTTCAAAACTACCAAAATTTTTCTGTTTTGAAAAATAGATTTTTGAATATGTTTCCGCCTCATTTAGCAAAATGGCAAAATATCAATCAAAACAAAACCATCGTTTTTGGAACTTCCGAGTGGTTGTTATTTCTGATGACTTGACTTTTTTTTTCTTTTTTTCTAGCTTATAATTCTATAAAAATGTTATCTTTTCAGTAATTTTGAAAAAAAATGATAATAAGTAAGCAAAATGAAGAAATAAATAAACAAAC
>OX387256.1:2428598-2431098 GCA_947562095.1 Branchellion lobata | reverse complement strand
GGGTTTGAAGTAGGTGGTTGAGGGTTTGGAGTAGGTGGTTGGGGGTGTGGAGTAGGTGGTTGGGGGTGTGGAGTAGGTGGTTGAGGGTTTGGAGTAGGTGGTTGGGGGTGCTGGGTAGAGCGACTGAGGTTTTGAGAAGGTTGGTTGGGACGGTGATTGGGTGAAACGGAGTTTTTGAGAATTTTTTTGTGGTTTTGAGGGGGAGAAAAACATTGGTTTCTGTGTTTCCTGATGTAAGGGGCTCTCCAGAAAGGACTTTTGAAGGGCGGAAAGGCATGGGGGTTGGGGGGTGGTGAGTGTTTGGGGAAATCAGAAGAAACTTTTGGATGGTGGAAGAGGGATAGATGAGCGTGATGGGGGTGGGAGGAAGGGTTGTGGTGGTGGTTGAAGAGGGGGTAGTGGAAAGAATAAGTAAAGTGACTCATTTTGAACGTTTCTTCTGTTTGTATCTTGTGTTGACTTTATCTATCTTCTTTATTTGTTTTCTTTATCTAATCCTTATCCTTTTTTGTTTTTTTTAATTAAAAAAAAACAATAAAAACATTTATTGGAATTTCAGTTTTTTCTATACTATTTTTTCAATGCTCCAAAATAGATTTTCAAATTATTTTTATACTCTCCAAACGTAAGAGTTCAAGGTAATGGCCTTAATGTCAAAGCTTTTATCATTTGTTATCATTATTTGTTTTTAATTTTTTTTTTATAAATTATTATTTGTTATTAATATAACCCTTATTATTTATTATTCTTATTATTCATATTTTCATTTATTATTATGATTATGATTATGATTATTTTTATTTTTGTTATTGTTTTTATTTTTATTTTTATTATTGTTTTTATTTTTATTTTTATTATTGTTTTTATTTTTATTTTTATTATTGTTTTTATTTTTATTTTTTGTTTTTATTATTGTCATTAGTATACTTTTTAATTCTGACGATTGCTTCCCAGTACCCGATTCAAAGGCCCCCTACCTTGGAACCTTTTGTTCAATCCCTTATATAGGCCTTTCTATGATAATTATATTTCTTACGTTTTTAGGTCTGAAAAAAAAAACAATTTTATAATTTCAGCTTTAGTAAATTTTTTTAGGGTTTTTCTAATAGAAACAGAGGCGTATCAAGTTAGTTATGGACATTTAGTCTGCAAATTAGTCTGCAACTTAGTCTGCAAATTAGTCTGCAACTTAGTCTGCAACTTAGTCTGCAACTTAGTCTGCAACTTAGTCTGCAACTTAGTCTGCAACTTATTTTGCGTTTCCATGTCACGTTTTTCTTGTTTCTGTTTTTTTGAAATGAGACCTCAATGCTATTAATCATTAGGAATGCATAAGCAAAACTATTTTTTAAGCGTTTCCAACAAATCCCCCGTTTTTATCTGATTTTTTAAATGAAGTTTTGGTCGAGTTTTTATTTTTTAAATAATTTTTTTCATTTGAAAAACAAATTTTCATTGAAGTTTTGGTAAAAAAAAAAACATTTTTATTTTTTTGTAACTACAAGTCTATAATTCGAGTTTTGAATGTAGCTTTGTCAAATTACCTCAATTTTTCTACCGAGCAATTTTAGTTTTCAAAATCCAAAAAAAAAATTTTGAAGTTTCAATTGTTCGTTGAATCAGTTGTAGCTTGTAAAACACAAACAGTTTTTTTTCAATTCAAAAAATATCTATTTGTTTTCATGAACGAAAAAAACTATCGGCTGATTCACTATATTCACAAAATTAAATTTAAAACATTTTTTTTTGAAAAATAAACAAAATTTTTTTATTTCAAAACTTAAAAAAAAATTTTTTTTTTCAAATTTATTTTTTAAATTTTGTTTTTAGCCATATATTTCTAGTGATTGATTAATTGATTTTTAAAAATTAGACGTTAATTGAATTTCAGGGGCTGACGAGCGGGAAATCGACCACTTTGCATGATAATGAAAATCGCTTGAGTCATAAATCCCCACGAAACAATGAAAACTCGGTGGGATTCCAGGAGGGGGGAGGAAAGAGGAGGGAGGAGGAGGAGGAAAGAGGGAGGAAGGAAGAAGGAGGAAGGAAGAGGGAGGAAGGAGGAAGGAGGAGGGAAGGAGGAGGGAAGAGAGAGGAAGGAGGAAGAAGAGAGGAGGGAAAAGGGAGAGAGGAGGGAGGGAAGAGGAAGGGAGAAGGGAGGGAGGGAGAAGAGATGGCGGAGGAGGGAGAGGGAGGGAAAAGGGAGGGAGGAGAGAGGAAGGAAGAGGAAGGAGGGAGGAGGGAAAGAGAAAAGAGGGAGAGAGGAAGGAGGAAGGAAAGAAGGAGGCAGGGAGGAGGGAAGGAGGAAAATGGAAGAGGGGGGAAAAGGGGGGAGGAAAAGGAGGGGAAGAGGAGGGGGGTAAGTGGAAGATCGTTTGGGTGGAAATGAAAGAATGAACAAATGAGAGAATGAGTAAGTAATAAATGAGTGAGTGATTAAATGAATGGTAAAAGATAAATAAATGGATGGATAGATGGATGGATAGATGGATGGATA
>OX387256.1:2416098-2418598 GCA_947562095.1 Branchellion lobata | reverse complement strand
AAAATGAAGATTCTGCAGGTTTATTGAATATCCCGTTGGTAAAAACAGTTTTTTTACAGTATGTTCGAGCACCATCTGTTGCAAAACCGATGGCACATTTTGTTTTTTTAGTTTTTTGTGACTGTTTTTCCATTTTTATTCAATTTTTATCTACTTTACAATTTTGTTTTCAAATTGTTACACGTGAGTTTTTTTTAAATTTTTTTCATGGAGATGAATATGCAAATCAGCAAACGGCGGTAACGAAGTCGTGGAAATATTTCCCGGAGTTTTGCAAGTACTCAAAACGTCCATATGTCGGCTCCAAGCCCAACAAAGCAACTGATTTAGAGGAGTGGGGGATTAGAATGTGACTCGGAAGGCTTCGTCTGTTTTACATTCCTCTCTCCTTGTTTTTTGTGTTCTCTCTCCTTGTTTTGTTGTCTCTTCTTGTTTTTTGTTGTCTTTTTCTTTGTTTTTGTCTCTTTTCTTTGTTTTTGTCTCTTTTCTTTGTTTTTTGTTGTTTTCTTTTTATTTGTCTTTTTTTTTTGATATAGCATAAAAACATTAAGAGTAACAACGTATTGCATGACAGCTGTTTTGAGTTTTAGTTTTCAGTGAGTAATTTTCACTGGTTTAAAATCGTTTTTTTTTATTCACAAGTATTTTGGAACTCCTACCTCAAAAAAATTCCAACTTTTTTTTTTAATTTTCAAAACTTGAAATCTCCTCAATTGCAAAATGAATTTTTGACATTTTTTTATTTCTAGAGCTTTTATTTTCAAACACTCTGACGTCATAACTTATTTCCCTTCTCCTCTAAACCTCTTCACATTTTTTTTTCTTCAGTTTGTTTTGCATTTCATATTTTTTCAAGTTTTTTTTACTCATTTTTGTAAAAATATCAAACATTAAAAAAAATAAATTTCCGAAAATCGGCCACTTTCTACTTGAAAGGATTATTTAAAAAAAAAAAAAAAGTTAATTTCAATTTTTTAATGTTTTTAAACTTCACAAGAAAAAAACGTATGTTTTTTTTCCAGTTGCGATCGTTCCAGTGCCTATGAGGATCCCCTTCATAGCAGCTTTGGTGCTTTATTCCTCCATTATAACGAAAATCTTAAAAACATTTGTTTGCTTCAGTTTTGAAAAAAATTATTCTAGTTTTTCAAGTCCACTTTTGATCACTTTTTTTTGTTATATCCGTTTTTGGTTATTTTTATTTTATTTTTATTTTATTTTTATTTTATTTTTATTTTATTTTTATTTCATTTTTATTTTATTTTAATTTTATTTTTTATTTTTTTAAACAAAGTTAATTTCGCAAAACATCAATTCATGTTGCAAGCAACAAGATTAGAGTTTTAAAATTCCTCTAAAAAGTCTACTTATCTGAGTTCACTTTTTGAAAAAAAAACTCGTTCCGAGTTGATTTTTCAAATTACCTTTTGTTTTTTTTTTCTTCAAACAATACAATCAATTTGTTTTTCAATTTTCAGCTCACTTAAAAAATTCAATTTGAAAAATAATTTGAAAATTGAAAAAAAAATTAAAAAAACTTTTTCTCCAGGACACATTCTCCAGCATCTTTTGGAGTCTTTGACCCCTTTCCTTCCCCTCCATTGGCTCCATCAATTATTTTTATTTGTTTTTCATTTAAGTTATTTTGGATTTTTTTTTCTTCACTGAATAAAATTATATTTTGTTTGTTTTTTTTTTTTGGCTTATTTTGTTCCGATTAATTTTTTCCGAGTAAAATTTAAAAATACTTATACCAATTTTTTTTATTTTTTTACATTTTTTTTCAATTATTGAAATGTTTTTGAACTTTTCAAGGCGATTGAACAAAGCAAGGCACTTCAAAGTATTCTCAAAGTGGTCTCAAAGTTTTTACCCTTAATGCCACCTTAAAACGATTGTATTGTATTGTATTTTCTTGTATTTCATTGTTTTGTTGTTTATTTTCTTTTCTTTTATTGTTTTGTTTTGTATTTCATTGTTTTTTTTTGTATTTTGTTGTATTTTATTGAATTTTATTTTATTTTATTGTTTTGTATTGTAATGCATCATCTCATCTCATATTGTATTGTATTGCATCATCTCATCTCATATTGTATTTTAATGCATCATCTCATCTCATATTGTATTGTATTGTATCATCTCATTTCATATTGTATTGTATTGTATTGTATTGTATTGTATTGTATTGTATCATCTCATCTCATATTGTATTGTATTGTATTGTATTGTATTGTATTGTATTGTATTGTATTGTATTGTATTGTATTGTATTGTATTGTATTGTATTGTATTGTATTGTATTGTATTGTATTGTATTGTATTGTATTGTATTGTATTGTATTGTATTGTATTGTATTGTATTGTATTGTATTGTATTGTATTGTATTGTATTGTATTGTATTGTATTGTATTGTATTGTATTGTATTGTATTGTATTGTATTGTATTGTATTGTATTGTATTGTATTGTATTGTATTGTATTGTATTGTATTGTATTGTA
>OX387256.1:2406098-2408598 GCA_947562095.1 Branchellion lobata | reverse complement strand
TTTATTATTGTTTTTCTTGTTAGTTTTGTTTTTCATATTTTTGTTATTTTTGTTTTTGTCACTAATTTGTTGTTATTATTTTTTTCATCACCAAAAATCTTCTCACACTAGCAATTAGTGAAATATTATACGAACCTCATTCTCACTAATGACAACTCCTCTTTGTAGGTCAACTTATGATTTATGTCTATTTTAAGAAAGGTCAAAAGATTTATTAATAAGTTAATACTTGGGTTGAACTGTTTTTCAGGGCGAAATGATAATGCCGTCTAACTGGTATTAAGGTCAGGCCGTTATTGAGGTCAAGCCGTTATTAAGGTCAACCCGTTATTAAGGTCAAGCCGTTATTAAGGTCAAGCTGTTAGTTTGGTCAAGATATTAATTAGGTCAAATGTCGATTTAGTTGTGGCGCCATTAATGACCACATTGAGTATTGCTTGTAATTGTTGTGTCATTGTGGTGGTGGAGGTGGAAGTAGTGATAGAGATGGTGGTGGTGGTGGTGGTGGAGGTGGAGGTAGTGATAGAGATGGTGGTGGTGGTGGTGGTGGAGGTGGTGGTAGAGGTGGTGATAGAGATGGTGGTGGTGGTAGAGGTGGTGATGGAGGTGGTTGAAATAGTTGTGGTTGGGGAGGTGGTGGGAGTGGTGGGGTTGGGGTGTTGTTGTGTTGTAGTTTTGTTGTGGTGTTGCTGTGGTTATTGTGTTGGTAATGTAGTTGTAATGGTCTTGTTGCGTTAGGGTGGTGGTGTGTTGTGGTAGTAGTGATGCTATGGTTGTGATTGTAGTGGTTTGTTAGGGTTTGGTTGTAGTGGTGTGATGGAGTCGTGGTTGTAGTGGTGTGTTGGAGTCGTGGTTGTAATGGTGTGTTGTAGTTGTGGTTGTAGTGGTGTTTTGTGGTTGTGAGTGATGTGGTGAAAGGTGTGGTGGTTGATGCAGGATTACATTGAAGGGTTTTGTAATGTTATGATGGCAGTTATGGTTGTGAAATAATACTATTACTACTACTACTACTACTACTACTACTACTACTACTACTACTACTACTACTACTACTACTATTATTATTATTACTACTACTACTACTACTACTACTACTACTACTACTACTACTACTACTACTACTACTACTACTACTACTACTTCTACTACTACTACTACTGCTACTACTACTACTACTACTACTACTACTACTACTACTACTACTACTACTACTACTACTACTACTACTACTACTACTACTACTACTACTACTACTACTACTACTACTACTACTACTACTACTACTACTACTACTACTACTACTACTACTACTACTACTACTACTACTACTACTACTACTACTACCACTACCACTACCACTACCACTACCACTACCACTACCACTACCACTACCACTACTACTACCAGCCACATTAACAAATGCATGCGGTTAATAGGTCTCCCACAGAGATCTCGATTAACTTTTAAACGGCATTCACTATTTCCACTAAAAGTAAACATATAGAGTTTTTGTGGAGTTGTGACCACTGCCTTGAAGAATTTTGCCTTCCTTTATGAGATTTTCAATCACCATGCTTCGAGGCAGAAACCTCTCATTTTTATTTTATTTTATTCTTTTTTTTTCTTTTTTTTTTTTCTTTTTTTTAATTTTTTTTTGTTTTTTTATAATATTTTTTGATATGTAAATAAACTATTTCTTATTAATAATCTAAAATATACATTCAAAAACACTGCTGCTTTTTTCGTTTTTTTAATTTTTCTTGTTGATTTTTTTTCTTTTAATACTTTTTTTATTTGTTTTTTTACATCTATTTTTTTTATTTTCATCATTATTTTTATTCTTATGATTATTCTTATAATTTTTGTTATTATTATTATTTTTTATTTTCAATTTTATTTATTTATTTTTTTAATAATTTTTTATCTATTTCATTATTATTTTTATTTTTATATTATTTTCATTATTCTTTTTGTTTATATTTTATTTTTTTTGCTGTTGTAGTGACAAGCTTCCAAGGCAATTAACGCACCTCTCTGATGATGACCATTGTTGTGTCTGGCTTTGTTTTTTTTCTTTTTTTTTTATTCTTTTTTTTTTTTTGAAAAATAAACTAGTTAATTCGTTTTTATCATTTACGAGTAATATTTTTCTTATTATTCATAATTCATTTTCTTTTTATAATATAAAAAAATTTTTGTTAAAATAAAATTTACAAAACAATTTTTTTCTCCAAAACTTAAATTTTTCCTATTAGTTTTTTTAATTTTTTTTCCAATTAATTTTTTTTAAGTTCATCTTTTTTTTAATTTTATAACGTTAAAAAAAATTTTCTTTTTTTCTTTTTTTTTCGCTTAAAGATTGAGTTTTGTTATCTGAATTATTTTCCAAAAAACCCAACAAAAAGATTCTTATTCAACTTCCAAGCAACTAAATGAGCGATTGATGGTAATTCATTGGAAAGTCTCATCGTTAAAAACTGGATCGAAGGTGAAAACAAAA
>OX387256.1:2398598-2401098 GCA_947562095.1 Branchellion lobata | reverse complement strand
CCTCCCCTCCACCCCTCCCCTCTTCCCCTCCCCCCCCCCCCTACCCCCTTTCCCTTCCCTCTTCCCCTCCCCCCCCCCACAACAACATCCTTTTACCTCCCTCCAAATTTAATCCTTTTTCCGTTTTCATCACTCCATTAATTTTTCCCGCCATCTCTCCTAGTGATTGTGTGCTCACCGCCGTAATGGTAATTATAACAAAATAGTATAGTAATAATAATAATATTAAATACAAAATATATATAAGAAATAATACTAGCAAAACAATAATAATAAAAAAAACAATAATAACAAAAATAAAAATTAATACTACCACTTCTAATAATAATAATAATACATATAATTATAATTATAATAAGTATATTAAAACCACTGAGAAGAATAATAATAATATTTATAGTTATAACAATAAAAATAATAATAATAAGCGCAGCCATATTCACCCATTCAGAGGTAAATGGGTGATTATTGCTGCGGAATCACAGAGTTGGATTGCTAGATTTATGATGGCCTCAACCACGAGTCATTAACGAAGCAATAAAAGAGATTAAAAGGTGGAAGAGAGTGGAATACAAGAACGAACACACACACATGCACACACACACACACACACACACACACACACACACACACACACACACACACACACACACACACACACACACACACACACACAACTATATACACACACGTACACATGCACACATGCACACACACACACACACACACACACACACACATACACATACACACACACACACACACACACACACACACACACACACACACACACACACACACACACACACACACACACACACACACACACACACACACACACACACACACATACTCACACACATACACACACACATACACACACACACACACACACACAAGTGTAGTTGATATGAAGAAAGCTACTTTAAGGAACTTTTTAAAAATACATTGATATGTGTATTTGTTTTGTGTGTGTGTGTGTGTGCATGTGTGTGTGTGTGTGTGTGTGTGTGTGTGTGTGTGTGTGTGTGTGTGTGTGTGTGTGTGTGTGTGTGTGTGTGTGTGTGTGTGTGCGCGTGTGTGTGTGTGTGTGTGTGTGTGTGTGTGTGTGTGTGTGTGTGTGTGTGTGTGTGTGTGTGTGTGTGTGTGTGTGTGTGTGTGTGTGTGTGTGTGTGTGTGTGTGTGTGTGTGTGTGTGTGTGTGTGTGTGTGTTTGTTTACTTAGATGGGTGGGTAGCTTGATTATTTGTTATGTAAGCAGTGACATTTTGTCTTTGGACAAACCACCTTAATGCTTTAAAAATGACGTTAATGTGTTTTTGTGTGTTTATGTGTGCGTTCTGTAAGCTAAACACACATAATTGCTTGACACACAACACAGATACAAACACACAGGTACAAACACACAGCAAAAACACACAGACACAAAAAGACAGACATAAACACACAGACACTAAAATCAGACACGAACACACAGACACATACACACAGACACATACACACAGACACATACACACAGACACATACACACAGACACATACACACAGACACATACACACAGACACATACACACAGACACATACACATAGACACATACCCACAGACACACACACAAACAAAAACACACAAACACAAACACACAAACACAAACACAAACACACAGACAAACACACAGACAAACACACAAACAAACAGACAATAAGACAGTATTGTCTGTTTTATTGCATAAACAACGGCTCACCCATACTTCCCACACGTAGCGGTCAGAAGCCATTCCGCTGAAGCTGGTCTCTCTGCAGTGAAGGAAATAATATAAATATAATTTTGAATAAATAAATAAATAAAATTTAAAGTGAATAAACATATTATAAAAAATTAAATAAAAAAAATTGAAAAATTATTTTCTAAAATAAATAAAAAATTCAAAAATAAATAAAAAGATTTAAAAATGAATAAAAATATTGAAATAAATAAATAAATAAATATATATATATATATTAGAAAACATATAAAATTATTTTGAAATAAATAAAAATACAATAAAAAAATAAAATAAACTTATATAAAAATATGAAGCAGTTATGGAACGATGAAGGGACTTGACTTCATCATTTAATTAATAAAAAAAATTTACTTTTGAATTAAATTATTATTAATTTTATTACTGAGAATTATTTTTATTAAAATTTATTTTTTTTTATATATATTTTTTAAAATTATTGATATCAAATTTATCATCAAAAGTTATTATTATCAAAAGTTATTATCATTAAATAGATTATTAAGGATTATTATTATTGAATTTATTCTTATGAAATTTATTATTAAATTCATTATTAAAACTTATTATTAAAAAATCATTATTATTAATTTTTTTATTATTGAATATATTATTAAAAATTATTATTATTAATTTTTTTATTATTTAATATATTATTAAAAATTATTATTATTAATTTTATTATTATTGATATTATTATTAGTAATAATTATATTCGGTT
>OX387256.1:2366098-2393598 GCA_947562095.1 Branchellion lobata | reverse complement strand
ATAACATCAACAACTGCAGATATGACAACATTAACAACAAGAATAACAATGATAATGATAAAGATAATGATGATGATAACAATAATTATGATAATAACTACAACAATAATTATGATAGTAACTACAACAATAAAGATAATAAAAATGGCAATATTTATAAAAAACATAAAAATTCCAACATCAAGAATGGATTTACTGATAGCGAACTACCAGCAAGAAGAGAAGATTTGAAGGGTGAAAACGGAAATAGTAGGGCAAGCGATGGTTACTTTGGTGGTGGTTTAAAAGAAGAGGGTGGGGGTGGTGGTGGTGGTGGTGGTGGTGGTGGTGGTGGTGGTGGTGGTGGTGGTGGTGATGGTGGTGGTGGTGGTGGTGGTGATGAAGTGAAAGGAAAAGATTTTGATGGTGTGTTAGAGAATGGTGAATATAGTGTGATGAGAGATGGTGGTGGTGTGATGAGAGAAATTGTAGGTGTGGTAAGAGAGGAAGAGAGCGGGATGAAGGATGGGACAGAGAGTGGTAGACCAGTGGAATGTTGCTTGGAGACGAAGGAGCTGTGGAAGAAGTTTCATGACCTTGGAACTGAAATGATCATCACCAAGTCTGGACGGTGGGTGGTGGTAGTGTGGTTGTGTGGTGGTGGTTGTGTGGTTGTGGTTGTATGGTGGTGGTTGTGTGGTGGTGGTTGTATGGTGGTGGTTGTGTGATGGTGGTTGTGTGGTGGTGGTTGTGTGGTGGTGGTTGTATGGTGGTGGTTGTGTGATGGGGGTTGTGTGGTGGTGGTTGTGTTGTGGTGGTTGTGTGGTGGTGGTTGTATGGTGGTGGTTGTGTGGTGTTGTTTGTTTGGTGGGGGTTGTATGGTGGTGGTTGTGTGGTGGTGGTTGTGTTGTGGTGGTTGTGTGATGGTGGTTGTGTGATGGTGGTTGTATGGTGGGAGTTGTTTGGTGGTGGCTGTGTGGTGGTGGTTGTGTGATGGTGGTTGTATGGTGGTGGTTGTGTGGTGGTGGTTGTATGGTGGTGGTTGTATGGTGGTGGTTGTGTGGTGTTGTTTGTTTGGTGGTGGTTGTATGGTGGTGGTTGTGTGGTGGTGGTTGTTTGGTGGTGGTTGTGTGGTGGTGTTGTATGGTGGTGGTTGTGTGGTGGTGGTTGTGTGGTGGTTGTATGGTGGTGGTTGTATGGTGGTGGTTGTATGGTGGTGGTTGTGTGGTGGTGGTTGTATGGTGGTGGTTGTGTGATGGTGGTTGTGTGGTGGTGGTTGTATGGTGGTGGTTGTGTTGTGGTGGTTGTGTGATGTTGTTTGGTGGTGGTTGTGTGGTGTTGTTTGTTTGGTGGCTGTGTGAGTAGTGGTTGTGTGGTCATGTAGTGGTGGTTGTGTGGTTATGTTGAGGTTGTTGTGGTGGTTTTATGTTTAGTAATAAGTGTTGTCTGATGAAAGCATGCACTTGTATAGTTGGTGCTTGTAGAGGTAAGAGTGGATACCGAATGGTGGCGTTGCTTGGTGGTTGTGAGACTACTGAGGAAACGGACATGCAGTGGTGATGGTTGTTTAGTGGTGAAATGAGGTCAACAGAGACGACCCAAAAAACCTGTAAGCTAATATAGCAATATTCTCTTGGATGTAAAAAAGTAAAAGTCAATAAGAAATAAATACCAAAAAATAAAAATTTTAAATCTAATAAAACAAAATTTGATTCTTCACACAACCAAAGTTCAAAATGGTACTTCAGTGACTGTATCATTGTTCATGGATCAGCAGTAAGGAAGTTGTCGCTATGGAAATGAGTTGGCGAGACTTACACAACCACACAGCGAAATAATTACACTTGCGTAACACTCGCTTTCTCTATCATATCTTCTCTACCATCACCCCACGACGCCCATGCACCTTCAGCGCTCTTTCTCACTTCTCATTAAAAGCTATCAGCTAATAAATTCAAATTATTTCGGATTTTTTATCATCACCATCACCATCATCATCATCATCATCATCATCATCATCATCAACATCATCATCATCATCATCATCATCATCATCATCATCATCATCATCATCATCATCATCATCATCATCATCATCATCATCATCATCATCATCATCATCATCATCATCATCATCATCATCATCATCATCATCATCATCATCATCATCATCATCATCATCATCATCATCATCATCATCATCATCATCATCATCATCATCATCATCATCATCATCATCATCTTCACCACCATCATCATCATCATCATCATCATCATCATCATCTTCACCACCATCAAAACCAACAACACAACAACCAGCACTTTTATCAACACCATCAAAATCACCACCACAACCTACCACCACGACACCCTTTATCACCAGCACACCCTTTTATCATCACCCCAACCCTCTCACCCCCCCAACCCTATCACCCTCCCAACCCTACCACCACCACAGTCGCATGTTTCCAACCCTTCGTCTATCTTTCACCAACCTGGATCCTTCACCGCGCTACAAGTATCTCGTTCTGCTCGATACTTCACTCGTCGACCACAGACGCTACCGCTACGCCTACCACCGTTCTGCGTGGCTTGTGGCCGGCAAGGCCGATCCCCCGCTTCCCTCCCGCCTCTACCATCATCCCGATTGCCCCTTCAGCGCTGAGCAGCTCAGTAAGCAAGTGGTGTCGTTTGAGAAAGTCAAACTCACCAACAATGCCCTCGATAAAAATGGACATGTGAGTGGTGGCATGGTTTGGTGTGGTCGTTTGCTTGTCAGTTTCCTTGTATGCTTGTCGTCGTTGTTGTTGTATAGTTTAAATTGTATGCTTGTTGTCGTTGTTGTTGTATAGTTTAAATTTTATGCTTGTCGTCGTTGTTGTTGTATAGTTTAAATTTTATGCTTGTCGTCGTTGTTGTTGTATAGTTTTAATTGTTGTACGCTTGTCATTGTTTTCCTTGTTGTATTGAATTAACGATTAATTTATTTTATATTTAACTAATTTTATAATTATTTGAAATGTATTCAAAACTCATGAATTCTTGACAGATCATTCTCAATTCAATGCACAAGTACCAGCCGAGAATCCGTCTCGTGAAACTCATGCAAACATCCAAATTGCCCTCCACCGAGTCAGAAATGGAAGCGCTTGCCATAGAGGTGTACTCATTTTCCTTCCAGGAGACCAGTTTCATCGCTGTTACTGCCTACCAAAACCAACTGGTTGGTTGGGGGTTGGTTGGTTGATTGGTTAGTTGGTTGGATGGTTGGTTGATTGGGAGTCGGTTGGTTGTTTGGTTGGCTGGTTGGTTGGTTGGTTGATTGGTTAGTTAGTTGGCTGGTTGGTTGGTTGATTGGTCGGTTGGGGGTTGGTTGGTTGAATGGTTAGTTGGATGGTTGGTTGGGGGTTGGTTAGTTGGTTGGATGGCTGGTTGATTGGTTAGTTAGTTGGCTGGTTGGTTGGTTGATTGGTTAGTTAGTTGGCTGGTTGGTTGGTTGATTGGTTGGTTAAGGATTGGCTGGTTGATTTGTTAGTTGGATGGTTGGTGGGTGATTGGTTGGTTGGTTGGGGGTTATGGAGGGTTGAAGACTTTTCATGTATGTTTAAAAATTTTTATTTTGAAATATTAAAAAAAAATTCATTGTGTTTCTATTTATTCAGAATCATTGTATCATTTTGTAATACGTTCTTTTATATGGAGTAAATGATTTTTTAAATCCAATAAAACTTATATTAATGAAAACCTATTTAAGTGTGTAAAAATATTTCGTCGGATTTCCGCCATTCATATCTTACCTCGCATATCCCAACCATATCGATTTTAGCACTCATGCTTAAAAATAAAATAACCACTCACCTAACTACTCAGCTGACCTTTTAAAGTTGCCTCTTCGTAAGGAACTGAGATCTTCTACTTATTTTCATTTTTTAGGATACCTTCTAATAGTACTTATGCTAAATCTGCACTTTCCTACTGCGGGCCCCTTCTATGGAACTCTCTTCCCCCCATTCTCACCTCTATTACTTCTCTACTTTGTTTTCGTAAAACCATTGAAACTTTGTTATTTAAAAAGTTCGTAGCAGAGCGCTTTTGAACAGTGTGAATCAGCGCTATACAAATGATTAGACTAGATTAGGTTAGCAACATCTTATCTATTTTAATTTTGTTTAAATTTTAGCGTTGATCATATATAGTTTGAAGGTGTTCATTTTATTGATAATTTTTGATATTTATTAAAAAAATCAATTTATTAAGCATAAATTCCAAAGACAAGAGCAATGTTTTGTGTTGTGTATATATTTTTTGAATTCTGTAAATTGCAAATTTTTAATTTTAAATTTTCATAAATTTTGGCCTCATAAATTTTGGCTTCATTATTTTTGGCCACTCAGATAACCAAGTTGAAGATAGACAGCAATCCATTCGCCAAGGGCTTCAGAGACTCGTCAAGACTCAATGACGAAAAGTGAGGCAGCTCTTGAATTCAATCGAAGCATTTGTAAAGCGCCCATTAACATTGTCTTCTAATCTAATCTAATCAAGACATTTTTAACGCGCCTTTTAACGCTATGTTCAAAGGCGCTTCCAGAGAGACGGTTTAACCGCTATGAACCACTAGGTGATTTAACAACTCTAGCACGGCGTCTGCTCTTCACTTGAGTTGTCGATTTCAAAACTCCAACCTGAGTTCACCTGTGCTATGTGGTGTTCGTTTTTTTGAGTATAGTGACGTCACGTGTAGAATTGGAGCATTGAAATGACGTATAATGCAGTGGTATGACGAAGTCATACGTGGTGGTTTGAAGGGTGGCAAGGCTTAGTCCAGTAATCTGATGTGCAGTGAACTTAAATGAGACAACGTAAAGTTTAAATAAAAATGATTAAAAGATAATATTTTGATTATTCTTCTATGAATTGTTTTTCTATATTTAAAAAATAATATTTTTTTTTCACTTTCAGTCAGCAAAAGCCCATCACACAGCCTTTCTTGTACAGTTTTGCTCCATACATTCTACAACAGCAACAACATCAACAACAACAACGTCAACAACAACTACTTCTACCCAACTCACAACAGCAACAACTACTGCAACAACAACATCACCACCTTCAACACCAACGACTTTTCAACGAATGGACCAACTCCATGAAGAAGGGATACATGGTGAGAAAACAAGAGAAAAAAATTGCCGAAGGTAGTGAGTCTTGAAAGAGAATTTCGTTCAATATATATTTATTCATAAATTATTACTTTATAAAAAACAATAAAGTTCAAAAATTGATTAAAAAAAACTCATTCTTTCACAACCTTTCACAGATAACCTTCCAGGTCTTACCAACCAAAACTACAACGAAAAAAGATTTTTCAAAGACAGTCCATCAAATCCATTTGCGCTTAACTTATGCTATTTCTACAGCCTCATGAGACAGAAAGCAAAGATAGAAGTACTAAATAACTCTAAAGACTTTGAAAATATTTGATTGACTGGAATTCAAATAAAATAAATTTTGGATTATTTATTTAACAATAAAAATTCTTTTAAGTCTTCAAATTTATAAACAAAAACACAATTTTCTTTTTAAAACTCAAAAAAATTATTAAAAAAAAAACGGTTTAAAAGGTCACCCTTTATTATAATCAACAACCATTCCCTTCAAATCTTCAACCTCCCTCTCCATGCCACCACCATTGTAAGGGTCTTTGACCCACAAAGAGAGGAGAAAAAATATATCTTGTGAGTCATCTTGAACCAATAATTTACTTAGCGCTAACTTTTTTGCGTTGTAGTTTTTAAATTGCTTGTCTGTGATTCTTTGTAGGAGGGAACCTGGGTGGTAGGTTCTCTGCATTTATTTAAGAAAAATCGAAAAAAAAAACATTAAATGATGAACCAATTATTATTATTCATGTTCCTATTAATATTATCATTATTAATATTATTATATATTTATTTATTATTAATAATCACTTGATGAGGAACAAAAGTAGTTACTCACAAACTTCCTGAGTGTTCATATCGAAGAATTGTGGTGTCTTCAGTTTTATCTCCATCTTCAGCTGTTCATGAAGTACGTTGGTGATCTTTGACATGCTGTCAACTTGTTGCTTGATGTCTTGCAGAATGCACTTCAGCTTTTCCATCGAGTCTTGGAGCATTTCAAAGTCACTGCAAGAGGTGTCCGCACCTGGGAAGGAACTGGAAAAAGTGGATTTAGGCAAGGTGTCAAGAATACTTGATAATCATTCTCAAAACAATAATTTGGGCCCGAAGGCTTCAAGAATGTTGCAAAAAAAACATTTGGAAAATTCATAATAGTTGACTAGGAACTCACTCATGTTTTTTGTAAACACCAAAAATATCATTTAAAATCTTTTGTCCCTGTCGGTTGAGAGATGTCTGCTTGGTGAGACAATTCAAAAAGTCTACACACCGATCTCTCAACTTTCTAGCAGGACCCGTGAGGTTTTGAGTAGGACTCTTGTAGCCTGAATATTTGATAACGCTTAACTTCTGATTATTTTCGATATTAAATAGTTTTGAGTCGATTTAGAGCTTACAAAAGATTGTGTAGGAGAGATCAGAAATTAAATTAATTGATGCCAATACAACTGTGGTGAGCCTAATTGAACCAAACAACGAAAAGGTTGTAATTTTTTTTAAATGTTAAAACAGCAAAACCATTTTTATTACTAAAAATATTTACCTCCGACGATCTTTGAAACCTCGGGAGACAACATCAAAAGTAAATACGTATACCAAAAAGGGAATAAGATTGTGTAGCGTTATACATAAAATGCTTGTTATCAAAATAATTTACGAAACTATAAACTAGAAGATCCTGTAGCGAAAAGATCGATTTCAATTCAAGTAAAACGACAAAATTGAAAACTGAATAAGCGTTGAAAAGTAACTTGAAATCAATTACATGGCAGCATTACACAAGCATTTTGATTGAATTGTTATATAGCTTAACTAGCGACCATGAACATCACAAGACGATTTCATCTATGGGCGAGGTGGTTGGGCTTGCGGATAGGGAGGAGGGTAGTTGGGATTAGTCGGGGATGTTTGAGGGTAGGCTGGGGTGGGATAGGGAGCGTGTCCTGGGTAAGGAGGTTGTCCAGGCTGTGGGTATAGAGGCTGGTTGGGTGAATGGTTGGGTGGCAGGTGGGGGTTTTGAGGCGGTAGCGATGGATACAAAGCCTGAGCCGTCTGATAGACGTTTGGTGGAATAACTTGGTGTTGTGGAGGTGGATATCGTTGTTGTTGTGGTGAATATTGTTGTTGTTGTGGTGAATAATGTTGTTGTTGTGGTGGGTAAGGTTGTTGTTGTGGTGGGTATTGTGGTGGATATTGTTGTGGCGGATATTGTTGTGGCGGATATTGTTGTGGTGGTCGTTGTTGAGGTGGATGTTGTTGAGGTGGTTGTTGTTGTGGTGGTTGTTGTTGAGGTGGATATTGTTGTGGTGGATGTTGTTGAGATGGATATTGTTGTGGAGGGTAATGCGTTGGTGGTGTATGTTGTTGTTGAGGTCGTGATGGATCAAAATAGGGTCCTTGCGGTTGTTGTTGCTGGTGTTGTTGTTGTTCGGGATCAGGTTTGGAAGGCTCAATCTTAGAGAGGCGAAAATATCCAACCACTTGAGAGGGAATCTCTGCCAACACTTGCTTAGCTAGGGCTGCCAAGTCGGACTGTGGTGGGTGTTGGAGGGGTGTAGGTGGGTATGAGAAATAAAGTGGTTTCGAAACTCTACGGGGTTGATGCCACTATAATAATATTCGTAGTTGTATTGTTTTGTATTAGGTGGATGTGTTGGAGGTGTATTGAAGGTGTATTAAAGATATACCGAAGGTGTATTAAAGGTATACCGAAGGTGTATTAAAGATATACCGAAGGTGTATTAAAGGTATAGTAGAAGTGTATTTGAAGAATATAACATGAAAAATTCACTAAAACCACAAAAACATGACCATACAGCTAGACAACCGTCTCAACCACAACTATCATACCAAACAAAAGTACTTTACGAAAGCTACCGAAATTCCACACAGCCAACCACCATACCCAATCCTACACAACAATCAACCACAGACAACCACACTTAACCACCACAGACAACCACACTTAACCACCACAGACAACCACACTTAACCACCACAGACAACCACACTTAACCACCACAGACAACCACACTTAACTACCACAGACAACCAACACCCAACCACCACACTCAACCAACACTCAACCAACACTCAACCACCACACCCAACTACCACAGAAAACCACCCCAGACAACCATCACACCAAACCACCACACTCAACCAACACTCAACCACCCCACCCAAGCTCCACAGCCAACCACCAACAGTAGCAAACTGGTTGAAGGGAACAAACTGCACAATGTCTCTCCTAGCCTGGTTGCCCACACGATCCTTCAACAGGCCTGCGTCCGAGTCTAGTAGGTCCATTGACTGAAAGTCTGCGTTGCCAACACCCACGATGATGATGGAAAGAGGGGAGGTGGAGTAGTGGATGATGGCTGAAATGGTATCATCCAAGTCACTAATAGCGCCGTCAGTGATGATGAGGAGGACGTAATAGAACTGCGGAAAGAGCGGTTGGAGGTGGAGGTTGTGAGATGTGTTGAAAATCAAATTTGAGTGATCTTATAACCAATCACCACTACCCAACCTCCCCCAACCACATTATCAACCATCCCCAACCCCCTCCAACCCCCTCCAACCTCCTCCAACCCCCTCCAATCTCCTCGAACCTCCTCCAACCTCCTCCAACCACCTCCAACCACCTCCAACCTCCTCCAACCTCCTCCAACCCCCTCCAATCTCCTCGAACCTCCTCCAACCTCCTCCAACCTCCTCCAACCACCTCCAACCCCCTCCAACCTCCTCCAACCCCCTCCAATCTCCTCGAACCTCCTCCAACCTCCTCCAACCACCTCCAACCACCTCCAACCTCCTCCAACCTCCTCCAACCCCCTCCAATCTCCTCGAACCTCCTCCAACCTCCTCCAACCACCTCCAACCACCTTGGCTCCCGTTTGAGATTGAGCTTGAACAGCGAACTGACCAACGTGATGGATGATGGGAGCGAAGTTAGTGGGTCCGTAAAGCTTGACACTGCGCAGACAGGCACTGTATGCGTCCAAAATGCCCTGGATGCCTGTGGTGATAGAGGTGTGGTGATGAGGGTGTGGTGATGAGGGTGTGGTGATGAGGGTGTGGTGATGATGGTGTGGTGATGGTGGTGTGGTGATGGCAGTCTGGTGATGGTGTTCTGGTGATAATGGTATGGTTTTAGTGTTGTGATATTTGGGTGGTGATGGTGGTGGTGTAGTGATGGTGGTGTTGTGGTGATGGTGGTGGTGGGTGAGTGGTGTAAGTGGTGTGGTGGCAAAGATAGTGTAGTTGTAGTGTTGTGTAGGTAGTGGATAAAATGGTGCATACTGGGGGTAATGTAACGGTGGTTGTGATCGAAATTGTAATGGTGAATGGTGAAAACGGTGAAATTAAGTGGATGTGGTGGAAAAAAAATTGTGGTTTCATAAATTGAACGCTAAACAAATCCTCCCACACCTACCTGGGCAGAAGGGACTGGCCTGGTTGAAGTTGAGGGGGAAGCAGTGAGAGACGCTCATGTCAGGAGGAATGCGAGCTCCATAGCCCAGGGCTGGGAACATCTTGTCGCTGTGGTGGTGGTGGTGGTGTGTGTGTGTGTGTGTGTGTGTGTGTGTGTGTGTGTGTGTGTGTGTGTGTGTGTGTGTTTGTGTGTGTGTGTGAAGAAAGAGTGCAGTTGTTGTGTGTGTGTTTGATCGTAGTGAGGTGGTTGGAAGGTAGGTGTTGTGGTTGCAATATGATTGTTGTGGTGGTGTTTATTCAAGTAGAACACCAAAAAACAACAACAACAAAATTAATAACAAAACTAACAAACCCAACAACAACAACAACACCTGTCATAGTCTTGGATGACAGCTCCGACGGACTGGATAGCCCTGAGGTACTGGTTGGAGGGGGGGTGTTGTAGGGAGTGCAAAGATTGAGAATTGCTTAGAGGGTCTCCATTGGACGCTGTGAAGTCTATGCCCACCTGTGATGGAAAGAAGGGGTGGAAGGGGAAATGAAAGAAAAAAGTGGAGGTGGAGAAGAGGTGGGTTGAATGAGTGGAAGAAGAATGGAAAGAGTTGGAAGATTGAAAGTGAATACTTAAAAATATGAACTTAATAAGATCGCAAAGGTTATTGAGAACAATAAAAAAAATTGGATTAAAAATAGAAAAAAAAAAGAAAAAAAAAGAAAAAAAAAAGAAAAAAAAAGAAAAAAAAAAGAAAAAAAAAAGAAAAATTGACACAAAAAATTGGAATAAAAATTGAACGATAACGAAAGATAAAAGGAGGGAGCTCACGGTGAAGTTTATCTGCAGGCCACCAAGGATGAAGTCCAAGAAGGAGAAGGACTTTGAAACCTGAGGAGGAGGTGTGGTGGTGGGATGGTGGTGGGATGTGGTGTGGTGGTGGGATGGTGGTGGGATGTGGTGTGGTGGGATGATGGTGGAATGTGGTGTGGTGGGATGATGGTGGGATGTAGTGTGGTGGTGTGGTGGTGGGAAGTGGTATAGTGATTGGATGGTGGGATGTGGTGTGATGGGATGATGGTGGGATGTGGTGTGGTGGGATGGTGGTGAGATGTGGTGTGGTGGGATGATGGTGGGATGTGGTGTGGTAGGATGTAGTGTGGTGGTGGGATGTGGTATGGTGGTTGGATGGTGGGATGTGGTGTGGTGGTGGTAGGATGTTGTGTGGTGGTGGTAGGATGTTGTGTGGTGAGATGTGGTGTGGTATGGTGGTGGTAATGATGGGATATGGTGTGGTGTGGTGATGATGGGATGTGGTGGTGTGGTGTGCTGGTGGGATGTGGTGTGGTGAAGTAGCGTCGTGGTGGAAGTGTTATGATAAGGCTGTGGTGAGGTGTTTTGTAAATTTTGTGTAAAGGTATTATGGTAAGTGTTGCAGAAGTGGTACTAATCAAATTTTAAAATCTTCTCCTTCTCCTCCTCCCTCTCCTCCTCCTCCTCCTCCTTTCTCTCCTCCTCCTCCCTCCCCTTTTCCTCCTCCTCCTCCTCCCTCTCCTCCTCCTCCTTTTCAATACTATCCCTAACACCCACTGACACTGCACGACTGCAAGCAGACGACACCAGAGTTTTTGTAGTTCTTCTTCTTGGCTTTCTTTTTTGGGTTGACGCAGTCCCATTCAACCTGGAAAAAGGAGAAAAGAGGAAAAAAAAAAGAAAGAAAAATTGAGAGAAAGAAGAAAGAAAATAACAAAAAAGAGAGATGTAGGGAAGAAGATGAGAGTACCATTTTAGTGGTTGCTTCCATCAGTTGCTGCACTGAGGTCTCAAAGCCGCCAATGAAGTCGTGCGAGCCATCATTGTCGTGGTCGTAACACTCTACCTGGGAGAGAGAAGGAAGAGGAAGAGAGAGAGAGAGAGAGGAAAAGGAAGAAAAGGAGAAAGAAAGAAAAAGAGAGTGGATGAGAAAATAGATGAAGTGATGATGGGATGGGAAAAGGAAAGGATGGATGACTAAATTCTCATTTATTTTTGAAACCAATAATACTATCCTCTCTTCCTCCTCCTCCTCCTCCTCCCCCTCCTCCTCCTTCTCCTTCTCCTCCTCCTCCTCCTCCTCCTCTCCTCCTCCTCCTCCTCCTCCTCCTCCTCCTCCTCCTCCTCCTCCTCCTCCTCCTCCTCCTCCTCCTCCTCCTCCTCCTCCTCCTCCTCCTCCTCCTCCTCCTCCTCCTCCTCCTCCTCCTCCTCCTCCTCCTCCTCAAACCTTGATGATATCGGTGTAGTCATTGGCACAGAGCTTGGCAGAGCTTATTTCGAAGGGTCTCCAATTGGGGTTGAGATTGTTGTTCACCACCTGGTGAGAAGGAAGAAGATGAAGATGATGATGATGATGATGATGATGATAATAATGATGATGATGACGGTGATGATGGTGATGATGATGATGATGATGATGATGATGGTGATGATGATGATGATGATGATGATGATGATGATGATGATGGTGAGAACATTAATTATTGTTATAAAAATTATCATGGTTATAAGGATAATTTTATAGCAATGATCATTAAAACTAGTTAATCTCTGAAATCATCATCATCATCATCATCATCATCATCATCATCATCATCATCATCATCATCATCATCATCATCATCATCACCATCATCCTTATCATCATCATCACCATCATCCTCATCATCATCATCATCATCATCATCATCACCACCATCATCATCATCATCATCATCATCATCATCATCATCATCATCACCATCATCCTCATCATCATCATCATCATCATCATCATCATCATCATCATCATCATCATCATCATCATCATCATCATCACCTCAGTTCGATGCACCAGTCTGTATGAAGATCCCTTAGTCATGCTATGGAACTCCAGGTAAGGGTCTGATTTGCCAAAGAAGTCCTGATGATGATGATGATGATGATGATGATGATGATGATGATGGTTTGACAATTATGTGGTTACATTTGCATAGTATCATAATCATTATTCGTTCATTATTATTAACTTTTCTATTAATATTATTCCATCTAATATAATAATAATAAAAACAATAATAATTATAATTATAACAATTATTATTATTAGTACTATTATTATTTTTGTTATTATTATTATTATTTTTATTATTCTCTTTATTATTGTTGTTATTGTGGGTGCCTTGTCATCGAGGTTCTTGGCTCTGAAGTGGAGGAGGAGAATGTCATGGTGGGTTGAAAGTTCTGTAGCCGTGACCTGGTGCAAGGAAATAACAAAAACAATAATAAAAATAATAACGACAAAGATAACAATAATAATAGTAATAAATGCAATGAAAGATTCAATCAATTCAGAAAATTGATTAAATAAAAATGACATAAAAAAGATTGAATAATAATAAAAATAGTAATAATAAAAATATTAATAATAATATAAATAATAATAATAAAAAATAATAATAATAAATAATAAAATAAATAATACATGAAATTTGTAAAACGTTGGGCAAGCAAATGAAACAAAGGGCCACATTGAAAAAAATTCAAAAAATAAATTTGGGAAAGCTGTTGAAAATGGTGGGAGGGGGGATGGTGGGATTGGTGGGGGAGGGATGGTGGGATTGGTGGGAGGAGGGATGGTGAGATTGGAGGGAGGAGGGATTGGTGGGAGGAGGGATGGTGAGATTGGTTGGAGGTGGGATGGTCACTCACACTGATGGTGCTCTTGCCTGCTGTCTTATTGTTCTTGAGTATGAGTGGTCGGATCAAAGGTGAACTAGACACCACCTTTTGATATAAGTTATTATTATTATTATTATTATTATTATTATTATTATTACTATTATTATTATTATTATTTTTATTAATTAATTAATTATTTTTTTAATTATTATTATTATTATTATTATTATTGAAAATGTAAATCAAAGATTAACTAGACATTGTCTTTGGATATTAATTATTATTATTATTCATATTATGCTTGTTATTTTTGTTTTTATTATTCATATGAACAGTTGAACTGCAAGAGTGTCTGACCTCTCCGAGGGAACATTCCATGGAACCGAGGAAGTCGTCATCATCCAGCCGGTATGTGGCATTGTCAATGTCGTAGATGAGAAATCTCAACTTTTGAGTTTCTTCAAAGTAGTAGTCAACGTTGAATGTCTTTGAAAAGACAGGATTCAAATCATTCTTGATTTGCTCCGTTCTTCCTACCTTTTGGTAGTGTGATAGTTGGATTAAGTTTTAAAATTTTTTTAATCTATAAATATTTTGAACAAATCGTTTTTTTCTGATGAAATTTTTCAACAAATAATTATTTTGGAATATTAGCATCGATTATTATTTGAGGTAATCTTTTTTTTATATTCTTTATTAGATCAAGTCCAAACATACGCTAAAAATTGAAATTTTGGGCAATGATTTTCAAAATATAAATAAATCAAACAGAATTTTTAGAGAAAGTTTAGACATGATACCTCTACGAATGGCTTGCCAGAAGTGGACACATAAAGAACACAGATGGGGTCTGACTTGGACATGAGGTCCTTGTCCATCAGGTTATTGCAGCGGACTGACAACTCCACCTTAGAAGAATTATGTATTTACAAAGTTTCACAATGGTTAACAGCAGAAATAGTTTTGTTGATCATGCAAGATAAGCTGAAAGTTGAAATTGATTAATTATTGTTGTTTTTGATAGAAATACCTTCGACACAGGCTCTCCTGCTAATTTCTTTGCTAGAGATGAAGCCATTCTTTTTCTAACAACTTTTAACTGCTAATTGTAATGGATAAAAACTAAGAACAATTTTCTTTTGTAGCAAAGCATTTCACACCATAATATGCGATATAAAAATAGTTAATCGGGTTAGATGTTTCCGTACTAGTTGAAATTTCGAAGAAAAGTGGAAGTTGAGCTAAAATGAATGTTTGAAACCTTAGTGAGTAAAACCGAACAATCAAAGTATCTTACTTTAATTATTAGTGGAGATAAATCCCGTCACTTGATTTTTAATGTCTATACTAAAAGTTAAACTAGGTTTTGAGGCTTTGTGGATGACGATTTTTAAAAATAACTTCCGTTATATATAGAGATGAATATGAATATTTATATTAGTATATATACCAATATATATATATGTATATATATATATATACGTTTCAACAGCTTGTTCAAACGTAAGCGGTCATGAAATTTACAATGCTTAATAATAGATTTCATATTATTATTTTTTATTATTGTTTCTTGAAGTGTTATCAGCGCAACAAGAATGAATTGATTAGATTAGATTATAAGATTAATTTTAATAACCTAGTCTATTTTGAAAACTCCAATGAAAAGGGAACAAAAGTTGAATGTATTCAAGTCTTGCATTTGTATGAGGTGTCTATGATGTGAACAAGAGTTCATGGTAATGTAGAAGAAAAGAAAGAATAAATTTTCATTTAATATTCAATATTGAGAATTCATTTTAATTGAGAATTCTATTTAAAAATACTACCAATGAGGCTATAAAAATCTTGTTAACAAAAATTTCAATATTTGGTGAAGGAAATGTAGAATATTCCTTAAGGTAAAGCAAAAACAAAAATGATGATGGAGGAACAGCTTCTAACTCAGACTTTCGCACTGAATGAGCAGTGACTATAGTGGAAGATGCGAAAGAAAGACAAGAAAAAAAAAGGAAAGAGGAGAAAAAAAGAAAAAAAAAGAAAAAAAAGAAGAAGAGGAAGAAAAAGAAGAAGAAAAAAAAAAGAAAAAGGAGAAGCACAAGCAAGCAAGCACCCACATGGACTTAGTCAACCGCTGCAAGGCGTCGTAATGCGTTCGGAAGCTTTGGAAACGAACTTGAAATAGAGGAATATGTCAATTCCAGCGATGGAAGGTGGAATATTTGAAGTAATGTGATGCATGAAACGCTAGAAAAGTATGATTTGTGCATAAGTCTTTGATGGGTGGCGTTTTGTGTGATTATTCAATAGACAGCTTAAACGTTAGAGTTGTGAAGCAATGAGGCTTCATGGAAGCCCAGCTGAATGCATGGAATAATAAAGATAGATGTGATGGATAAAAGATATTATATCATGTTTGTAATGACGGAGATAGCAATATCAATCGAGGTACGGGAAGAGAATTGATAGAATATATGATAAGGTAATATTATGGCAAATTAAGTAAGTATCTTGAACGTTGAAAATCTTGAGAGAGGTTTGAAGAACGAACTTGAAGACTATAAATATTGCAAAGTTATTGAAAAAGTAGCTTAAAGTATAACTTTAAAAATTATATTTATTAATATTTTTAAACTATTATTATTATTATTATTATTATTATTATTATCATTATTATTATTATTATTATTATTATTATTATTATTATTATTATTATTATTATTATTATTATTATTATTATTATTATTATCATCATCATCATCATCATCATCATCATCATCACCATCATCATCATCATTTGTATTATTAATAATTAAAATTTAAAATAAATATATTTGAAATTAATGGAAGCGAACGCAGAGCCTGTTGCAGGGGTGCAGAGCTGATCAAGTGAATGATTGAACGAGGTCGTGGTAACGTGTGGCGGATGGAAAGACAAGAATATGCCAATAAAAGACATAAAATGGATGAAATAACAGGTGCATAATATAATAGGTGTATAATTTAAAATTATTATGAAATAATAAAAAATAACTAACATCTTAAAAACGTAAATATTTTTATAAGTTATTAAATAGATAATAGAAAAATCAATAATTTGGCTTTAATGGAAATGGTACGCAAAGCTAAGCGATACAAAGATTTGCTTCAAAACGGTTGATGAGACTCAAATTTCCCTATGAAAGCCAGCAAAGAGCGCAAAAGCAAGCCAACCACCATTTCAAGCAACTACCACAGCAACCACCATGGCAACCACCATAGCAACCAACATAGCAACCACCACAGCAACCACCATGGCAACCACCATAGCAACCACCACAGCAACTATCAATAGGAGCAACCACCATAAAAAAGAACCACCAATGAGAACAACTACCCATAAGCCACTTTAGTCTTGCTCAGCCACTTCAAACCAAACAAGCACAAAGCTGATAAGAGAAGTATTATATACACCAATTCACATTTTACCCACAAAATTACCCAACAGTCCAAAACACCCCAACTCCCCACCAACCCATTCACCAACCCATTCACCAACCCATTCACCAACCCATTCACTCGCCCATTCATTCACCCATTCAATAACCCATTTAATAATTTATCGATCTAGTTGAAACCGAAAAACTAACCAACCCAGCCAACCTAGGCTGTGAAACCTGTCAGCTAACCACTATTTATCCAGCTTATAAACATCACCACCCTTCTAACCCATCAGCCACTCAAATCTCAACCATCCACTCACCCACCCATTCACCCACCTGTTCACCTACCCATTCACCCACCTATTCACCTACCCATTCACCCACCCATTCACCTACCTATTCACCCACTCATTCACCCACTCATTCACCCACCTATTCACCCACTCATTCACCCACCTATTCACCCACCTATTCACCCACTCATTCACCCACCCATTCACCCACTCATTCACCCACTCACCCATTCACCCACTCACCCATTCACCCACCCCCCATTCAGTTCGTCACCAAAGCCTCATTACCCAGCTTAAAAAATCTCTTATCCATTACACCTTCCATCACTCCATCAAACTCGTACTTGTTGAACTCTTCTTCGTGATCATCATCATCACCATCTTCGTCATCATTACTATTAGCACCCTCTTCATTCACGTCATCACAGCCATTCTCTGGGTTGAAGTTGTTGATGACGTGGTTGCTATGGGAATTTGACGAAGTGTCTTTTGACTTGAAAGTTATCAAGTCCTGGTGGTGGTGGTGGTGATGATGGTGATGAAGATGATGATGATGATGAGGATGATGATGAGGATGATGATGATGAGGATGAGGATGATGATGATGATGATGATGATAATGATGATAATAATGGTGACAAAAAAACTTTGGCCATTCATCCATCCACCCATTCACTCATTTCTTCAGCCACCCATCCATTCTCCATCCATCGATTCACCCATCCATCGATTCACCCATCCTCTCATCCACCCATCCACCCATTCCCTCATCCACCCATCATCCCCCATTCACCGATCCACCCATACACCCATTCCCTCATTCCCTCATCCACCCACCCACTCATTCCCCCATCCACCTATCCATCCCCCATCCACTGATCCACCCATCCGCTCATTCCTTCATCTATCCATTTATCCATCCATCCCCATTCACCCATCCACTCTTCACATGGAAAATCAATTGCTCGCTTAGGCACTTTGAAAATTAGATAGATTATTATTATTATTATTATTATTATTATTATTATTATTATTATTATTATTATTATTATTATTATTACCATTATTATTATTATTATTATTAGTATTATTATTATTATTATTATTATTATTATTATTATTATTATTATTATTATTATTATTATAGTTATTATTATCTTTCCACAAATCAATTCGTCCAGCCACCCAGGCACCTTATCGGTAGCTTTGAAGACGGGAAGTGGCAGATGAGGGACGGACTGAGAGGGAGGACTGTTGATGATGGAGAAGAGCTTCTTGACCGCTCCAACAATTCCATACATGCGCATCTGAGCGTTCCTCCTACTCATCTCTTCCATCCTCCTCTTCTCCTCGTCCGTCGATATGTCTGAAGGCGTCTTTGTGTCCACTGGCTCAGGCTGGTGGTTGTGGTGGGGTGGTGCTAAGACTGGTGGCTGTGGTGGGTTGCGATTAAGGCTGGTGGCTGTAGTGGGGTGAGACTGAGGCTGGTGGCTGTGGTTAGATGGGGTTTAGGCTTGTGGCTATGATAAGGCTGGAGTTTGTGGTTGTGAATGGTGAGAAGATCAGTGGTTTTGAGAGAGATTGGGTGGCTGGTTGAGAAAAAAAAGGATTATAAAAGGGATGGGAAGAGGCTGATGGATGAAACAGAATGGGGGAGCTGATGATTGCGAAGAAGCGCAGTGTTCGATGATTCCAAGATGTGGAAGGTAGTTAAAAAAAGTGATGAAAAGGGGCGTTGAACGACTCAACCCACCATCACCACCACCACCACCACCACCACACCACCACCACCACCACCACCACCACCACCACCACCACCACCACCACCACCACACCACCACCACACCACCACCACCACACACCACCACCACCACAAAACTCACTGGCGTTTGAGACTTATTCAGTCTGATCCTCTTGGGACTCTCACCTCGTGCCTTGTTCGCCAGAGCCTGCTTCGTGTCCAACTTCTCCCTGAAGAGTCTGTGGAGGTGATGGTGGTATTGTTTCTTTGTTGTGGTGTGTGCTGTAGTGGTTGTTGTGGTGTGTGCTGTAGTGGTTGTTGTGGTGTGTGCTGTAGTGGTTGTTGTGGTGTGTGCTGTAGTGGTTGTTGTGGTGTGTGCTGTAGTGGTTGTTGTGGTGTGTGCTGTAGTGGTTGCTGTGGTGTGTGCTGTAGTGGTTGTTTTGGTGTGTGCTGTAGTGTTTGTTGTGGTGTGTGCTGTAGTGGTTGCTGTGGTGTGTGCTGTAGTGGTTGCTGTGGTGTGTGCTGTAGTGGTTGCTGTGGTGTGTGCTGTAGTGGTTGCTGTGGTGTGGTTGAACCAAGGTAAGAGCTACATCAAAACAACCACCAAAGCAACACCCACACCACACCACATCACATCACAACCAGAATAACCACAGCAACAAAAGGCCGTCGCAACAACCACACTAGACCAGCCTGGCATTTTCGGCTCTGGACTTGGAGGCCTTGGTGTCCTCGTACACCAGTGGCGCGGTGTTGTAGAACTTCTGGTAACGCTCTGTGCTCTCGGTGGGGTAGATGAGTCTAAAGTTGCCAACCATCTTCTCCTCGTGGCTGATCTGACCCTTCAAACCCTCCTCCTGTAGCTTCTTCTGCATCTCTCGACTCTTGCGCAGTCTGTGACGTGCAGGGTGGGTTGGGTGGGTGGAAAATAAACATGATTAGTCTCGATAATTTCAATATATACGTAATTTTGTTATTTTACAACGAAAATAACTAATATAATTCGTAAATAAATAGATATATATAATTTTATGAATTTGCAACTAAAATAACTAAGACGATCTCTGAAGCGCTAAAGCATGCAAGTGTAGTCTTTGAATGAATATTTGAGAAAAAAACATTCGTAAAAACTATGAAATAAAGTAAAATTTTAATGAAAAATAATTCGATTTTGAGTGAAGCAAAAATAAAAAAACAAAATTAATACGAAGCTAATCGGAAAAAAAAAGTGTGAAAAGATGTCAGAGACATGAAAAAGAAACATATCATAGATTTGTAAAAAACACCACAAAAATAAATCCACCATAAAACACCACAAAAATAAACCCGCCATAAAACACCAAAAATATGAAAAAAAACTCAATTCCACAGACCTAAAACAAAACTCAATTCCACAGACCTAAAACAAAACTCAATGCCACAGACCTAAAACAAAACTTGATTCCACAGACCTAAAACAAAACTCAATTCCACAGACCTAAAACAAAACTCCATTCCACAGACCTAAAACAAAACTCAATGCCACAGACCTAAAACAAAACTCAATTCCACAGACCTAAAACAAAACTCAATTCCACAGACCTAAAACAAAACTCAATGCCACAGACCTAAAACAAAACTCAATGCCACAGACCTAAAACAAAACTCCATTCCACAGACCTAAAACAAAACTCAATTCCACAGACCTAAAACAAAACTCAATTCCACAGACCTAAAACAAAACTCAATGCCGCCAAGTTATGGTTTAACTGCCGAGCGCCCAAATGGTGAAGAGGACACATCAGCCAAAAGGCAACAGCACCCAACACCACAGACCTGTTGACGACCAGGTGCTTCGACTCCTTGGCCTGTCCAGGGGTGTAGTTGCCGAAGTAGGTGACCATAGAGAAGGTGTCATAGAGAAGGGCCTCCTTTACCGCCTTGTCCAGCGGCGAGTCAACCGAGAAGCTTGGAGAATGATTCACCTGCCAGGTGGTGGCGGGGTTTCATTAGAGGATTATTTTAAGTTAATTAATTTTAGTAAACTAATTAATTCATTATTTTTTTTTAGTTTTTTTGTTTTATTTTTTTTAGTTGAAGCATCTTTTTTTTCAATAAGTTTTTTCTAAAAAAAATTTTTTTCGCTCTTAGCGGCTATCTTATCGACCAAGCAATCATTGAATCGACTAACCAAGCGACAACACCACCTCTAACAAAAACCTCGAAAATAACAAAAAAACCTCAATCCCCAGAAAAAAACTCGGAAATCTCAACCAAACATCCTCAAACTCCAACAAAAACCTAAAAAAAATCACGAAAACACTTTTAACCGCCAGAAAAAAACAAAAAAAAAACTCGAGAAAAACTCCAGACCCCACCCAAAAAAAAAGAGCAAAAAGATTCTCCAACGCCCCAAAAAAGTCAACCTCGAGAAGGTAAGGCCTTAGGTCTTTGTCGAGTAGGATGTCGAAGCCGAGGAGTTCGAAGCAGGCGCTGACGGAGTCGTGCTTGAGGAAGACGGAGGAATGGTTGCGCTTGAGGATGGAGTTGATGGAGATGAAGGTCTTGATGACGATGTCGTCAATCTCCGTCAGCATCTTGCTGACGTTGAAGCCATTCTCTCGAAGGATCTCCAGGATCGAAGTGACCTTCCTGTAAGGGGGGGGGGGGGTAGAAAAGGTGCGTGAGGGAGGGGGGGTAGAATGGGTGTGTGTGTAGGGAAGAGTGGGTGTGGATTGGTGTAGATGGGTTTGAGTGGGTGTGGGCTGGAGTGGATTGGTGTAGGTGAGTGATTGTGATCGTGGGTGTTTTAGATGGGTGGATGGTGACGTGGACGTGTAGTGAAGTTTTTTTTATATTTAAATGTGGAAAAATTAACACGAAATAAAAATAATATTCGAAAAAAAAAAAAAAACAAAATGGAAATCAAACGGGAAACCTTTTGTTGCCGTAAAAATCGTCCCTTACGAAGTCTTTGCTTTTCTTGTTGATGGAGTAGTTGGTGAGGTGCATGTATATGTTTTCCTGGTGGAGTGGTGGAAGTGATGAAGAAGAGAAAAGAAGAAAAAAAAAAGTAGAAAAAAAAAGGTAGAAAATAGTATCATATTGAAAAGATGAGAGGTACTGGGAAACGAACCATATTGTTTTTGTTAGGCATGCAATAAGGAACTGTGGCAAATCTGTAACGAAGATTCCATCCATGAATTCTTCCATCGATCCATCCCGTCATTCATTCATCCATCTATGCATCCATTCACTCATGAATTCATCCGTTATCTATGCCTCTATCCAGTCATCCATCATCCATCCAACCATTCATTCAATCACGCATCGCTCACCCATTCATTTATCTATGCATCCATTCATAATCCATCAATTTATCTATGCATCCATTTATAATCCATCAATTTATCTATGCATCCATTCATAATCCATCAATTTATCTATGCATCCATTCATAATCCATCAATTTATCTATGCATCCATTCATAGTTCATTCATGATCTATTCATTCATCTATTCATAGTTCATTCGTGATCTATTCATTCATCCATTCATTCTTCCTGAATGCATGCACCTAGCGAGGCCCTCGTTGTAGACGAATATTCGGAATGGATCACAGCTGGTTACAAGGACGTATATGCGGAAGTCAAACTTCAAGCCGTCTATCAGGAAGGGCTGAGTGAGAGAAGGAAGGAAAATGAATGAATGAAAATATGGAGGAAATATGCTAGTAGAATTCCTTGCAGAATCAACAATTGAAACAGTATTGAGTCGAAAACGATCATTCTGTACATCACCAACCATTCAGTCCCTTCCACCCATCCATCCCCTTGAAAGTTCACCCTCTCCACCATTCTCCACCCCATCTCCAATAACTCACCCCTACCATCCCCCCTATCAAACCCACCCCTCTCTTAGCAACCCCCCCTCCTTATCAGCCCCCCTCCTATTAAAACCCCCCCCTCCTCTATCAAACCCCTCCCCTTATCAAAGCCCACCCCATCAAACCCCCCCCCCCTCCTCTCACCCCCCCCTATCAAAACCCCTAAACTCCAACCTTGGAGATGTATTGCTGGCAGAGCACGTGGTCTGTGTAAGGCACCGACTTGGAGTTCCTGACTAGCTTGATGCCCTTTCCCTGACAACTGTTCTCGGGTTTCAGGATAAAAACCGCCTTTTTCCTGTGCTTCGAATACGACTGGAATTCTGAATAGCTGGATGCGTTGTTTGTGGAATTTTGGTGAGTTGTTGAGGTTTTCGAAAATTTTTGACGATGGCTTTTGTGGTAGAACCGTTAAGGTTGTTTCAATGATTGGCCTATTGTGTGTGTGTGTGTGTGTGTGTGTGTGTGTGTGTGTGTGTGTGTGTGTGTGTGTGTGTGTGTGTGTGTGTGTGTGTGTGTGTGTGTGTGTGTAGTGGCGATGGGTTGTTGAAGGTGCAAACCCTCGTTTACGAGAAAACACCAAAATTTATTCTTTATCTTCCCCACTACGCCCCTTCCACCCAGCACTGCCTCACAAGCACCCCTCATACTCAGCAGGTAAGTAGAAGCTTTTGGGAAAGAAGTTGAAATCTTTGGGGAAGAGTTTGAGAGCCCTCTTAAGGTTTCGAGCCAGCAAGTCCTTACGACATATCTCCAACATGCCCGGGAAGTGGTTGATCTTCTGCAGGCGGTAGTGGTTGGTGTGGTGTGATTGGTTAGTGTGGTGTGGTTGGTATGGTGTGGTGTGTTTGGTGTAGTGTGGTTGGTGTGGTGTGGTTGGTTAGTGTGGTGTAGTTGGATGGTTAGTGTGGTGTGATTAGTTGATTTAGTGTGGCTGACTGGTTGAACAGGTGTGGTGTAACTAAGTTCTTGGTGAAGTACAGTTTTTTTTTAAATTAAATTTATATTTAAAACTATCAACTTCTTTCTTCCAGTTCTTAAATCTCCTCTTCCTCCTCCTCCTCCTCCTCCTCTTCCTTCTCCTCCTCCTCCTCTTCCTCCTCCTCCTCCTCCTCTTCCTCCTCCTCTTCCTCCTCCTCCTCCTCCTCCTCCTCCTCCTCCTCCTCCTCCTCCTCCTCCTCCTCCTCCTCCTCCTCCTCCTCCTCCTCCTCCTCCTCCTCTTCCTCCTCCTCCTCCTCCTCCTCCTCCTCCTCCTCCTCCTCCTCCTCCTCCTCCTCTTCCTCTTCCTCCTCCTCCTTCTCTTCCTCCTGCTCCTCTTCTCCCACCCACCTGGTACTTGGTCATTTCCATCATTTTGACCAGATGGATGCAAGTGTCGGACCACAGAATGTTCCAGTCCTCGAACTCACCAACCTCCCTGAAGTTATGCATCATCATTGCTCTCTGTACTGTGGTGGAAAGTTTTTATTTATTCATACAATTTATTTTTCTTCGTTTATTATTTCTTTTTATTATTAATTTTTTTTTCAAATTTATTAATTATTTTTTCAAATTTATTATCAATATTTTTTAAAATTTAATATTTATTTATTTTTTTCCTCTTTAGACTATTATAATAACAATAATTTTAAGTTACCTTGAAACTTTTTTTGGTTAATGCCACTATAATGAAATTCGTATTCGTATTGTATGATGGATGGTAAATGGTGGATGGTGGAATGATGGAAGGATGAAAGGTGGAATATGGATGATGGAATGATGGAATAATGGGTAATGAATGATGGATGATGAAATGATGGATGAGTGGAAAATTGTGGGTGTGTAATGGGTGGATAGATAAATGATGGATGTGAATGGCACAAGTCATGCATGGATTGGTGATGATGGGTGATGGCGGTTGCTTTTTGGAAAGAGTTTAAAATACGGAAGTGGGTGAAACAGGGTGAGATGAGTGAATGAAAGAGCTGAAGCACGGTGTGGTGATATACCTGCAGAGTACTTGCAGTTGGTGAGACACACAGTGATTTGGCTGTGAAGGATGGAGGGAGTAGATAGGAATAATGATGGTGATAAACTGATCATTAAACTAACAAAACAAGTGAGTTGAAAATGTATTAACTATATACAATACTATCCATAAAACATGAGTAATCTGTAAAATTAATGTTTGTACTAATACTAAACTTATACTGAACTTTTGAAGAGTGTGAAATCAACTCTATACAAACGATTTGTTTAGATTAAAATAATATATTTTGTACTGACATAAAAAAATATTATTTATTAAAGAATTAATGGGCCAACAACCCTTTGTGGCTTTTCGACTTTAGTTTTTTGAACTTGCTGTGACTGTTTTTGGTGGTGTCGTGGCTGTCCAGTATGAGGTCCGTGCATGCTTTGGGCATGGTTGGAAGGGGTTCGATGGATAGGCGATGATTGGGAAATTGAAAAGTATCAATCTTTTGATCTTTTCAGATTGAAATAATTTGAAAAATAAATCAAATTTTGAAAATAATCTACTCAATGCCTGAAAAGATTATGTAGTTGCCATAGAAATGGTCGAAAAAAAGGGACTCACAGTAGCAGTGCACATCAGTCGTCTCATTAACACTAGTCTTGCCAGATTGGTAAAGATTTTCGTCCCATGATTTTATGGAGTTGTTCTTTTCATCATCGTCGTCGTCGGCTTTTGTAGGATCGTAGTTGCCATAAATGTCCTTGTCTAGTTTGGTGTCTTCCAGTCCAAGTTTAATTTCATTATCAATTTTACATTTCGAACTATTTTCAGATCCATACCGCATCTTGTTTACGCGTTAACTTTGGCAAATTTTTGAAAAAATTTAGATCCAAATTAGTAGTTTTTTTTTAGCTTTTAACCGCAAGAATATTTTTTCCGGCATGAATTTTATGAATTTTTCAAAATTCTGAAATGGGAGAAACGAATAACTTACTATTCATTAGAAATAATATTCCAAGAAAAATGAATGAATGAAAAATGTGTACTTTTGAAGAAAAAGGTTTTAATTGATCAAGTAAATAGATGTTGTTATTGTAAATTTATTATTTTAAAAACATTTGGTTTTATAAAATTTAGGTTCGATATCGAATGTTTATAATTACTTTTAGAATGGTTTAAAAACTCCAAGACTACGTTTAAATAATTTTAATTAATTGCTAAAGCGCTTTTTCTGTAATATTTCATAAGGTGAATGAGTAAATTTATAAATTCATTTTTTTAAAACTACTTCAAAAAGAAAAATAAAAAAACTTGAAAATAAATAAATACAATTTATTTATCGAAAAAAATACTAATAAAATTTAAATTTATCAAAATATTTTCACAGAATGCTCAATAATGAAGTTTTGGACAAATAAGTCAGAAATTTTTGAACTTAATTATTTTCATTTACAACTGTGACTGAAAAGGTGGGTTATGGAGTTGAGAAAGGAATTGATAAATGATCATTTAAAAGCCAACGAAAAGCATGGAAAAAAATTAAAAAATTCATTTGGATAAAACAAGGCAAAGTGTGTCAAGTTTTTTCCTAAACAGAATTTGCCTAAGTTATTACTTTTGAGTTTTTTTTACAAAGTATTATTTGAAAAATGAACAAATCTTTAGGCAAAAGTATGAAACTTGTGATTATATCGTGATTTTCCCTCGTGCAAACACACACACACACGCATTCATTTTTCTTCAAACTTGCATTCAAGTATACAATAAAAAATTAATGAAGAAACGTTCCGATACTAGGATTGAAAGCAGTCGGTACAGATCTGTGTATAAAATCTACTAGCGCCTGAGGCAATGCTTAATTTCACTGGATGTTCCAAAAAACAAGGTGAGAGAACAAGCCAACTCAACAATGGAAATGAACTCAAAAACAATGAATAAAATACAATTAAATTAAAAAATTGCAAAAAGTCAAAGATTCAAGTTAAGGTAAACATTTTCCAGTCACGTGGTGACACTTGTGAGACTTGCAGTGGTGACAACTCTTGCGACACTTGTTTCCATAGCGACCTCTTCTGCATTCTGGCGTTTTCATGGTTACGTGGTCATGGTTACGTGGTCATGGTTACGTGGTCATGGTAACGTAGGAATAAGAAAATAGTTTGTATATTTGATTAGAATTTGTATATTTGTATACACCTTTTTACTGTGACTCATTCATCTGCCTCACTCACTCCTACACTTTCCTCCACTCAGCACAACCTCCACACTTTGTCACAGCTCCGTATTCCTTCTCCATTTCCACTTCGTTTCATTCCATTCATTGTAGAACCATTTCATGGAGCACGCACACACATCCACAAAATTCTTTCGGCCTTCAATGTCTTCTAATCCACCCCCAACACCCCCACCACCACACCAATCCTATACCAACCGCACCCACCACACTTACCACCATCATCACAACACACCACTACTACCATTACACCTGCTGAACCCACCCTATCTACCACCACCACCACACCACCAGACCACACCCACCACCCACTTCTGTGGCAATTCCCCCAATAGAAGCCAACGGGACAGCGACATTTTCCGGTCACGTGGTGGCACGGAAGTGGAAATGGACAAGTGCACTGCTGCTTGCAAGAGAGACCAAAGGTTGGGTATCTGCAGGCTTTGTAAAGATGGGGTGGTGGAAAAGGGTGGAGTGGGGGAGGGTGGGGGAGGGTGAGTAGGAAGGGTGGGGTAGAAAAGAGTGGGGGAAAGTGGAGCAGGGTGGGGTGGGTGGAGTGAAAGGGGTGGGTGAAGTGAGAAGAGTTGAGGGGGGGAAAGAGGTTGAAGGAGATGAGAGGGGGTGAGAAAGGGTGAAGAGGATGAACGATATGACGAGTTATAAAAATTAAAATTAAAAGAAATGGGGTGATAAAGTGGCAACACATAAATGATGGAGGAGGGGAAA
>OX387256.1:2343598-2358598 GCA_947562095.1 Branchellion lobata | reverse complement strand
TTATTATACTTATCAAAATGATTATTATACTTATCGAAATGAATATTATATTTATCAAAATGATTATTATAGTTATCATAATAACTATTATAATTATCAAAATAATTATTATAATTATTAAAATAATCAGTATAATTATTGAAATGATTATAATTATTAAAAAATGATGGTTTCATAATTAAAATATTTTTTTTTAATTTTTCAGAAAAACTCTGAAAAATTATTTTTCAAAACTGAAAAATGAAGTGAAAAAAATCAAAAACACTTTTCGGAAAAATTATTTTTTTCTATTGAAAAATTATTTTTATTATACGTTTTTTTTATTATTTTGATTTACTTAGTACTTTTGTTATCAAAAGTAACTTTCTGAATCTAAGGTTTGTTATCAAAAGTAACTTTCTGAATCTAAGGTTTGTTTTTGAATGAACTAAAAAAAATTGAAAGAGCATTTTGTTTAATCATTTAATTAATTAAACCCTAATCCTTGACACTAACCCTAAGCCTAACCCTAACCCTAACCCTAACCCTAACCCTAACCCTAACCCTAACCCTAACTCTAACCCTAACCCTAACCCTAACCCTAACCCTAACCCTAAGCTATTAATCTATTGAATTAATTAAATTAGAAAAAAAAACTAAATAAATTTTTTAATAAATTGAATAATTAAAATATTAAATAAATTGGATTATTAAAATAATTATATTATTATTTTATTATATTAATTAAACCATTAATTTATTAAATCAATTTAATTATCAAATTAGAAAGCTAATTAAATTAGATAATCTTTTAAGTGGTTAATTAATCACTAGGACAGGTACGTGTGGTGTGGAGACAGTGGTGGCAGTGGCTTAGACAGTCCTGACCATAATATCCGTGAGGACACTCTGTGACGGATAAAAAATAATTATTTTTGTAATAATTTAATATTAATATGATATAAAAATAATTAAATGATAATTTTGTAATAATAATGAAAAGATATAAAAATAATACTAAAATAATGATTTTTGTAGTAAAAATAAAAAGTTATGAAAAACATAATACTAAAATGATAATGATTATAATAATAATATTAATAAACAAATTTTGATAACACTTGATTGATAATAATAATTAGAATAAATAATTATAAATAACAATGATAATAACTTAATGAATAAAAGCATAGAATAACAACTGAAAACATAAGAACTTGTAACTAAGAGCATAGAAAAATAAATAAAATAATAAAAATGAAAAAACAGGAGTGTTATTGATTGCAAGTTATCAGTAAAAAAACAATAAAGGTATTTCTATTGACAATAAAAACGATGAAACAGATCGAAGCTTTTGTGATACTGAGTCACCTTGCTGGCAGAACTGACCGATCCAACCAGGCAGACAAAGACACTCACCTGCAGAAAGAAAGAAGAAGAGTACTACTACTACTACTACTACTACTACTACTACTACTACTACTACTACTAATAATAATAATAATAATAATAATAATAATAATAATGATAATAATAATAATAATAATAATAATAATAATAATAATAATAATAATAATAATAATAATAATAATAATAATAGTAATAATAATAATAATAATAATAATAATAATAATAATAATAATAATAATAATAATAATAATAATAATAATAATAATAATAATAATAATAATAATAATAATAATAGTAATAATACTAATAATAATAATAATAATAATAATAATAATAATAATAATAATAATAATAATAATAATAATAATAATAATAATAATAATAATAATAATAATAATAATAATAATAATAATAATAATAATAATAATAATAATAATAATAATAATAATAATAATAATAACAATTAATAAATTAAAAAAAAAATAATAATATTAAAAAAAAAAAAAAATTAAAAAAAAATAATAATAAGAAAAAAAATAATAATAAACAATAATAATATAAATAATGATAATATCAATAAAAGTAATAACATAAAAATCAGTAATAAAAATGATAATAATAAGAAAGAGAATTAATTATCTTTGTAGAGCGCCAAGGCAAGCAGACTACACGCAAACGTCTCATATGTGAATGCATTTTCATTTTGAAAAATCAAAATATTTGCAAATAAAAAAATAAAAATAAATAAAATTAAATAAAAAAAATTAAATAAAAAAAATTAAATAAAAAAAATTAAATAAAAAAAAATTAAATAAAAAAAATTAAATAAAAAATTAAATAAAAAATTCGGCAGCTCATCATCTCCACTCCATTAACGCTCTCCCATAAAGTCTCCATCTGATTGGCGGTCAATCAACCCACCTGTAGTGGCGCTGCAGGTGATTGTACCTGTATTGAAACATTCGCACGTGTGTCTGCATGAGTGACCCCATTCTCCGGAAGAGCACGCTGAAAGGAGAAGAGAGGTGGTTGATTGGGGGAAGGAAAAGGAGGTGAGAGAGGAGAAGGAGATTTTGGAAAAACGTGTGTGAAGATGGAAAAAGGAATAAAAAATTTTTATTGGCTGTTAAAAAATTATAGTCACATTTTCATACAGACATCCAGCAAAAACTCAAGTGAAAGTGAAACCACCAAAAAGGTCACCTTCTAAACAATCTTTGCCTTTGAAACCGGAAGGACAAAGATCTCTTCCTAAACACTTTCCTGTCACGTGGTTGCACCGGAAACACAAAGACTTTTTGAGGCAGGAAGGTCCATAGTAACCAGGAGGACATTTCCGTCTGCATTTGTCGCCATGGTAACCGGCTCTGCATATGCACTTACCGGACTGTCGTAGGGGAAGGTGGTTTGAGTTTGTAAGAAAAATGTTTTTTTTTTGAGTTTTGATTTTTAGCGTAAGTTTTGCTTTGAGTTTTGAGTTTTGATTTTTAGCGTAAGTTTTGCTTTGAGTTTTTATTTTTCAGAATTTTTTTTTATAAATAATTTTTTCAAATGGGTTTTTATTTCATACTTATTTTACATAATTGTATTTTATTTCAGAACCTGATTGATGACTTCACGAGACCGTTCATAACTTAAAAAACAGTTTTTCAACTACAAAAAAAACTAAAAATCTACGGCAAAACTTTTCACAAAAATGTCAAACTTTTCTCAACCTTCAACTTTCAACACTCATCTTCCAACCTCCCAAAACTTTTCCAATTTCCAGGCTACTTAAGTTTTTCAAACATGTCAAAACACCTTCAACTCTCCCAAAATTTTTCCATTTTTCAAAATGGAAAAATTGCCATCAACTTTCCAAAACTAATTTTTTATCACTTTTTCCAACTTTTCTATCACTCTTCCCAACTTTTCCAAGAAAAGGTTGACCGACTTTTTAAAAACTTTTCTTTCAAACTACTTCAAACCATTCAAAATTTCAAAACTATTCCAGAATTCTCCGAAATTAAATTTTTTTCAACTCTTCCAATCTTTCCAACCCTTCTTAAAATCAAATTTGCTTATTTTTCTCCTCAAACTTCCTTCTTCCCAACTCCTTCAAGTTTTTCCCAGGTTCCTTCATCTTATCCCAGGTCTTCGACCCTCCAACGCCTCCAACCGTCCAAAAACATTTCAATTTATTCAAAACCCCCTCAATTTATTAAACTTCATAACCACCCTCCTCCCCCCCCCCCCCCCCCCCCACCTGCACATCCACTCTGACAGTCCTGCTTTTGAAGCAGTGGCTTTCCCAGCGACAATTTGGTCCCCATGTGTCTGGTGGACACACGTGATCTTGACACCCTGTGTGTGTGTGTGTGTGTGTGTGTGTGTGTGTGTGTGTGTGTGTGTGTGTGTGTGTGTGTGTTTGTCTGTGTGTGTGTGTGTGTGTGTGTGTGTGTGTGTGTGTGTGTGTGTGTTTGTCTGTGTGTGTGTGTGTGTGTGTGTGTGTGTGTGTGTGTGTGTGTGTGTGTGTGTGTGTGTGTGTGTGTGTGTGTGTGTGTGTGTGTGTGTGTGTGTGTGTGTGTGTGTGTGTGTGTGTGTGTGTGTGTGTGTGTGTGTGTGTGTGTGTGTGTGTGTGTGTGTGTGTGTGTGTGTGTGTGTGTGTGTGTGTGTGTGTGTGTGTGTGTGTGTGTGTATGTGCCTGTGTATGTGTGCACGAGCGATTAGGAAGAAATAAACCTTCGTCTCCATTCTGACAATTGCAGGACCCAAGATAGCGATGACATGTGACTGATGACGGCGATGAAGACGAGGACGAAGACGAAGACGATGATAAAGATGATGATGAAGAAGAGGAGGAAGAAGAAAAAGATGAGGAGGAAGAAGAAGAAGATGAAGAGGAAGAAGATGATGATGAGGAAGAAGATGTTGATGGCAGGGATTCTAAAGCTAGGATTAAAGACGTAGATGGTCCTGATGATGACTTGGTTGCTAAGCGACATCCCACAGGACATTCTTTATCACACAACGTCCCCCAGTAACCTGTGAGTGAAAATGATTAAAACATTAATAACCTATTGGAGATCAAATTATTCATTTTGAAAATAATTTTAAAATGTATTTTGAGAATATTTCACAAAGTAATATTTATTCAAGTTCAGTAGAAACCAAAAAAGAAAAAAAAAAAAAAGAAAAAAAGGTTATTAAAGTTATACGCTACAAAAGTTTTTTACCTGGAACACAGTCTCCTTGGCATTCTTTTCCGGCAGGGCAATAACAGTTTCCGGTCACGTGGTCACACACCTGATGCTCATCACACGTGCATACTCGCTTGCAGTCATTGCCGTAGCTGCCCTGTGTCGTTGTTGTTGTTGTTGTTTTGTTGTTGTTGCTGCTGCTGTTGTTTTTTTGTTTTGTTGTTGTTGTTGCTGTTGTTGTGTTATTGTTTTGTTGTTGTTGTTGTGTTATTGTTTTGTTGTTGTTGTTGTGTTGTTGTGTTGTTGTGGTTGCGTGTTTTTGTTGTGTTGTTGTTGTTTTGTTGTTGCTGTGTTGTTATTGTGTTGTTTTGGTTGTGTTGTTGTTGCTGTTTTGTTGTTGCTTTCTTGTTGTATTGCTGTTATTGTTGTTGTTGTGTTGTTTTTGTTGTTGTGTTATTTTTTTTTTGAACATAATCTTTTGTTTTCATTTTTCATTTTTTGTTTCATTCTCAGTCCCTTATTCCTTTCTGTATGCAGTTTCCTTTTTTATTTTCAATTTTTGTAAAATAAAAAAAAAATTTATTGCAAGTTTTCATTTTCTAACTTCAAATCAAAATTAAAAATTCAACCAAAGGAAAAAAACAAAACAAAAAAAAACAAAACCAACTTTTTTGCACGGTTCATCACACAGTTCTCCTTGCCATCCTCTTCCACACAAACACCCTTTCCTCCTCCTCCTCCACCCTCCTCTGACATCACATCTCCCATTCTTGCAGTCACCACACCTGTATTGGCATTTTTCTCCGAAGCGTCCTAGGCGACAATTTTTCCACATTCTGTATTTTTTAAATTTTATTTTTTTGTTGTTTTTTATTTTTCTGTGAGTTTTGATGTCTTTTTTTCCATTTTTATTTTTTTCTTCTTTCTCTTTGTTGTCTTTTGGGTTTTTTTCTTTCTCATGACTTTCGTCGTCTGAAATTGAAACTTGAAAATAAATTCAATTGAAAATAAGACATAATTATAATAATGATTATTTATAATTATGATTATAACTAATTATAATTATAATTTAATTTGTTTATAATTAAATTTAGAAATGATTGAAATTATAATTATAATTATAATTATTTATAATGAAAATTCAAAAAAACATAATTTTGATTGGAAAAACGTTAAAATAAAGTTGAAAGAAATAAAATAATTTAAAAAATGAAAAAAAAGTACAAAAGACCATCAAAAGACGCATAAAAGCTGTCGAGGAGTCGTGAAACGTTACACAGGTTGCATTAAGGGAGCCTTAAACCATCAAGGCCAAGCGCTTAAAAGTTAAAAAATCAAAGAGCTGAGATCAGTAGGGGCATGAAGGATAGCTTTGAAGGCAGCTGAAGATTAGAAAAAAAAGAATTAAACTTTGAAGAATGATGGAAAAACCGTTGTTCACGTGAGAATGTGATATAATAAAGTCAGTGCAACGTGGTGTAGAAAACTGGAAATATTTAAGTTTGCGCTATACAAATGTGTTGATTAAATAAACCTACTCAGAGGTGGATGCCGCTGTAGGCCTTTGACCCTGAGTTGTGCGAGTACGGGTGGTTCAAGGGGCAGTTCTGGGGGTTGGATGGTGGATGGATGGTGGATGGGTGGTGGATGGTGGATGGATGGTGGATGGTGGATGAATGGTGGATGAATGGTGGATGGGTGGTTGGATGGTAGATGGATGGTGGATGGGTGGTGGATGGTGGATAGATGGTGGATGGTGGATGGATGGTGGATGGGTGGTTAGATGGTGGATAGTGGATGGATGGTGGATGGGTGGTTGGATGGTGGATGGGTGGTTGGATGGTGGATGGGGGTTGGATGGTGGATGGAAGGTTGAATGGTGGTTTGTTGGTAGTTGAGTGTCTAATGTATAATAACAACAAAAGTTGGAAAAATTAGTTTTTTTTCAATTTGAAAGAATGATAAAAATGATTAAAAGCTTCTGTATTATTTATTAATATTATTATTTTTATATTTTTGTAAACATTCCAACAACCTGGTGAGAGTTTAACCTTTTTGTCGTCTGAGAAAAAAAAAATTAATTTAAAAACCATTTTTATTAACAAAAACACGTGTTTTGCCAAAAAACCAAAAAAAATTTTTATTTTTCAAAAAAAAAAAAAGTTGAAAAAAGATCAGTTTTCTACTGCTATTTTGATAGAAAATTTAAAAAAAATTCCGACAAAAATTAAAACAAAAATAATTAAAAACAAAAAAAAGATTATATCTTTGTGATGTTATTTTTTGTTGTTTTATTTTGTTTTTATTTATTACCATCGACATTTGTAAAATTGGCGCTGTTTTTCTTATGATTATTTCAAGTTTTGTTGCTATTATTATTATTATTATTATTATTATTATTATTATTATTATTATTATTATTATTATTATTATTATTATTATTATTATTATTATTATTATTATTATTATTATTATTATTATTATTATTATTATTATTATTATTATTATTATTATTATTATTATTATTATTACTATTATTATTATTATCATTATTATTATTATTATTATTATTATTATTATTATTTTTATTATTATTGTTATTATTATTATTAATATTATTATTATTATTATTATTATTATTATTATTATTATTATTATTATTATTATTATTATTATTATTATTATTATTATTATTATTATTATTATTATTATTATTATTATTTATTATTATTATTATTATTATTATTATTATTATTATTATTAAAATTAATATTAATATTATTATTATTATTATTATTATTATTATTATTATTATTATTATTATTAAAATTAATATTATTATTATTTTTATTATTTTTATTATTATTATTATTATTATTATTATTATTATTATTATTATTATTATTATTATTATTATTATTATTATTATTATTATTATTATTATTATTATTATTATTATTATTATTATTATTATTATTATTATTATTATTATTATTATTATTATTATTATTATTATTATTATTATTATTATTATTATTATTATTATTATTATTATTATTATTATTATTATTATTATTATTATTATTATTATTATTATTATTATTATTATTATTATTAATATTTTTATTATTATTATTCTTATTCTTATTATTATTATTATTATTATTATTATTATTATTATTATTATTATTATTATTATTATTATTATTATTATTATTATTATTATTATTATTATTATTTTTATTATTATTATTATTATTATTATTATTATTATTATTATTATTATTATTATTATTATTATTATTATTATTATTATTATTATTATTATTATTATTATTATTATTATTATTGATGTTGTGCTCATACCCTCCAGAAAGTTCGGTTTTCGGTCCAAAATAGAAACGTTGATTTTGAGAAGAAGATCGTGAGGAAGGGAGCCGAGGTCTGAACAACAAAAACAAAAACAAATTATTATTATTCTTGTTGTTGTTAACACAAACAATAACAAGTTATTATTATTCTTGTTGTTGTTAACACAAACAATAACAAGTTATTATTATTCTTGTTGTTGTTAACACAAACAAAAACAAATGATTATTATTCTTGTTGTTGTTAACACAAACAATAACAAGTTATTATTATTCTTGTTGTTGTTAACACAAAAAACAACAAGTTATTATTATTCTTGTTGTTGTTAACACAAACAATAACAAGTTATTATTATTCTTGTTGTTGTTAACACAAACAATAACAAGTTATTATTATTCATGTTGTTGTTAACACAAACAATAACAAATTACTGTTGTTTTCATTGTTGTTAAAAGACTAAACTAAATTATTCTTCACTTGTTGTTAACAACATTACCGACGCTGATAATGAAAATGGTTTGAAATAATTAAAAAAAATAAATAAAAAAAAATAAAAATAAAAATAATAGTAGTAGTAGTAGTAGTAATAATAATAATAATAATAATAATAATAATAATAATAATAATAATAATAATAATAATAATAATAATAATAATAATAATAATAATAATAATAATAATAATAATAATAATAATAATAATAATAATAATAATAATAATAATAATAATAATAATAATAATAATAATAATAATAATAATATAAATAATACTACTCACAGAAACAATAAAGGTTGATTATTGTTGTTATTTTATTGTGATATGTCTGGAAGTTTTTTTTGGCAGATTTATGCTGTACCAACAAAAACAATAATAATTATGAAGATGACGTAACAACCTTAATAATAATAATAATAATAATAATTAAAAATAATATAAAGAAAAAAATAAAAATAAGTGAAAGAAAAACAAAAATCTGAAAAAATATAATAAAAATAATAATAAAAAAATTTAAACAATTTTTTTTATTTTTATTTTAATTATTATTCTTGTTTTTATTTTTATGGTTTTTCAATGCGACGTTTGATTTATTAAGTGGTGATTTTTTAAACTGTTTTTTTAATCTTTTGTTCTTTTTGGATGTTCCATTTCCGGTGTCAGAAAAAGAAATGCAGCGTAATTATTCGCGAGCTGGATGGAGGATGGGGAAAAAAGGCTGCCAATTACAGCGCAGATTATTGTGGTTAAAAAAATGGGAAAAACAAAAAAAAAAAAAAAAAAAACAAAAAAAAACGAATAAAAAAAAAATAAGAAAAACGAGAAAACGTTTAAAAAATTTAAGAACAAAGATGAGACGTTTATAAGTTTTGAAAAAATTATTATAAAAAACAAAAGAAGCGTTGAAAGTTTGAAACAAAGAATAAAAATTGTAATGAGTCATCGCTTTAAGATTTTGTTGTTATTGTTGATGTTGCTACTTTTAGTGTCGATATTGTTGTTTTTATTGTTGTTTTTGTTTTTGTTTTTGTTGTTTTTGATGCTGTTATTGTTATCGTTGTTGTCACTGTTGTTGTTATTGTTATTGTGTTGTTATTGTTAGTAATGCTGTTAATGTGTTTGTTCTTGTTGTTATTGTTATTGTTGTTATTGTTGTTGTTGTTGTTGTTGTTGTTATTGTTGTTGTTGTTGTTGTTGTTGTTGTTGTTGTTGTTGTTGTTTTATGAAACCATGGATAAAAATTGATTTAATTTTTTACAAACACAAACACCCGGAAGACAGCCATTCAACCTTCGCAAATGAAGACTTCTTCATTGTTCACGAAGCTCTTAATCAAGGTGTATCCGGTCCTACAGGTGCAAATGGCTTCACCTGTAGTGGCCATTTGACACACCTGGTCACACCCACCGTTATCAACCAGGCAAGGATTTGGTGGCGTTTCTGTAGAAGTTTACTTTTAGTTGGAAATTGGAGATGGAGGCTTTGAGTTTGAAAATAACAAAAACATTCCTAACCATAAATTTATAAAAATCCATCCAAAATTTTCGTGAAAACGGTTCCAAAAGCACAGAAAATGAAAAAATAAAAAATAAAAAAAATAAATTAAATAACAAATTTAAAAAATAAATTAAAAAACAAATTTAAAAAATAAATTAAAAAACAAATTTAAAAAATAAATTAAAAAACAAATTTAAAAAATAAATTAAAAAACAAATTTAAAAAATAAATTAAAAATATAAATAAAAAATAATAACTTAAGCAGGTGGTGTGGTCCGGAGCCAGGTAGAATCCCAAGTGACAAGTGCATTTGAAGGATCCCATGGTGTTATGGCACTTGTGGTCGCAATGGAACTGGTGACAGGAGGGGTGGTCAGCATTGGCCGGATCAGAGCATTTTGGAGTAGGGGTGTTCAAGGTAGGAGTGTCCAAGGGAAGGTCGGTTGGTGAGGAGGATTGTTGCTTTTGTAAAGGAAGAAGAGGATAGAGAGAAGTTGAGTGGTTGATGATGTTGAAATCGTCAGACTTGGATTTTTTGTTGTTGTATTTTTCGACGTATTCCTCATACTGTTGGCATTCATTCAAGTCTGTGATTGGATGGAAAAGATGAAGAAATAAAAATAAATGAATAGATAAATGAATTAATGCACATATGAATGGATGATTAGTTGTTCAATTGATTGAATCTCAATTTAATCGATCTGTAAATGTTCTAATAATAATTTAAATTAATTCGAGTGAAAATTTGAATATCTGAAAAATGATTCAACTACTCACCATCTTATCATTTGATTCATCACCTCATCATCTTAATTATCACCTTATCATCTGGTTTATCACTCAATAGTTCAGTTACTAATCATTTTCATCTTTTAATTTATCACCTAATCAGCCAATTAATTCGTCACTCATCAATTCACTTATCAATTCACTTATCAATTCACTCATCAATTCACTTATTAATTCACTTATCAATTCACTTATCAATTCACTTATCAATTCAATTATCAATTCACTTATCAATTCACTTATCAATTCACTTATCAATTCACTCATCAATTCATTTATCAATTCATTTATCAATTCATTTATCAATTCACTTATCAATTCACTTATCAATTCACTTATCACTTCACTTACCAATTCACTTAATAACTCAATTATCAACTCACTTATCAATTCACTTATCAATTCATTTATCAATTCACTTATCAATTCACTTATCAATTCACTCATCAATTCACTTATCAATTCACTTATCAATTCACTTATCAATTCACTCATTAATTCATTTATCAATTCACTTATCAATTCACTCATCGATCAACTTATCAATCCACTTATCAATTCACTTATCAATGTGTTAGCAACGGCATCATTCGATCGATAAGCGATTGATTGACCGTCTTAAGGACATATCAAATTTTTCGATGTTCGTCATTAATCTTGGCGACCACATGTGAGGGGACTACACAGTTTGCGAGCAATTAAGGTGACGTGGAGTCAATGAATGAGACGAAAAGTTGATTATGGCCACTGGTGTGTCGTTTGAATGATTGAAGGAGGGAAGGAAGAAATAAAGGAGAATAAGAGGTTTTATGGGCGATGAAAAGTTTGATTAGAAATGGATGGATGGATGGATGGATGGATGGATGGATGAATGGATGGATTAATGAATGAGTGGTTGAGTAGATGGATGGATGGATGTATGAACAAATAAACAAATGGATGGATAGCTATCTGGATGCATGGACGAATTAATGGATGAACGAATAGATAAATGGATTAATGGATGGATGAACGAATGGTTAAATAGATGGATGAATGAATGAATAGATTGATTAATGGATGGATGGATGGATAGATGGATGGATGGATGGGTGAACGGATAGATGGATGGATAAATGGATGAATGGATAGTTGGATGGATGGATGAATAGATGGATGGATGGATGGATGGAAGGATGGATGGATGGATGGATGGATGGATGGATGGATGGATGGATGGATGGATGGATGGATGGATGGATAGATAGATGAATAGATGGATGGATGGATGAATGGATGTTTAGATGGATGAATGGATAGATAAATGGATGAATGGATGGATGGATGAATGGATGGATGGATAGATGGATGGATAGATGGATGGATAGATGGATGGATAGATGGATGGATGGATTGATGGATGGATAGATGGATGGATGGATGGATGGATGGATGGATGGATGAATGGATGTATGGATGGATGGATAGATGGATAGATGGATGGATAGATGGATGCTGACCACGACAAGAGTGTCCGTCGATGGAGAGGTAGTAGCCAGGCCAGCAAGAGCAGCTGAAGTCCCCGTTGATGGACATGCACACGTGATCACACCCGCCATTGCTGTGGTCGCATGGACTGCTGACTGGATGGATGGGTGGAAGAGGGGGGAAGTGAATTGGAAGGAGGGTGAATTGGAAGGGGGGTGAATTGTAAGAAGGGGAGGTGAATTGGAAGGGGGTGAATTGTAAGAAGGGGAGGTGAATATAAAGGGGGTGAATTGTAAGAAGGGGAGGTGATTTGGAAGGGGGTGAATTGAAGGGGGGGAGGGGAATTGAAGAGGAGAAGTGATTTGAAAGGGGTGGGGAAGGGAGGGGAGGGAGATAGTGTGTGGGTGGGTTGGAGTTTTTAATTGGAGAGTGGGTTGGAATGGGAGAAATGGATTGGATTGGGAAAAAAAAGGTGTTTGAGTGGGTTGTTTGGGTGGGTTGTTTGGGTGGGTTGTTTGGGTGGGTTGTTTGGGTGGGTTGTTTGGGTGGGTTGTTTGGGTGGGGTTGTTTGGGTGGGTTGTTTGGGTGGGTTGTTTGGGTGGGTTGTTTGGGTGGGTTGTTTGGGGGGGTTGTTTGGGTGGGTTGTTTGGGTGGGTTTTTTGGGTGGGTTGTTTGGTGGGTTGTTTGGGTGGGCTGTTTGGGTGGGTTGTTTGGGGGGGTTGTTTGGGGGGGTTGTTTTGGTGGGTTGTTTGGGTGGGTTGTTTTGGTGGGTTGTTTGAGTGGGTTGTTTAGGTGGGTTGTTTGGGTGGGTTGTTTGGGTGGGTTGTTTGGGTGGGTTGTTTGGGTGGGTTGTTTGGGTGGGTTGTTTGGGGGGGTTGTTTTGGTGGGTTGTTTGGGTGGGTTGTTTTGGTGGGTTGTTTGGGGGGGTTGTTTTGGTGGGTTGTTTGGGTGGGTTGTTTGAGTGGGTTGTTTGGGTGGGTTTTTTGGGTGGGTTGTTTGGGTGGGTTGTTTGGGTGGGTTGTTTGGGTGGGTTGTTTGGGTGGGTTGTTTGGGTGGGTTGTTTGGGTGGGGTTGTTTGGGTGGGTTGTTTGGGTGGGTTGTTTGGGTGGGTTGTTTGGGTGGGTTGTTTGGGGGGGTTGTTTGGGTGGGTTGTTTGGGTGGGTTTTTTGGGTGGGTTGTTTGGTGGGTTGTTTGGGTGGGCTGTTTGGGTGGGTTGTTTGGGTGGGTTGTTTGGTGGGTTGTTTGGGTGGGTTGTTTGGGGGGGTTGTTTGGGGGGGTTGTTTGGGGGGGTTGTTTTGGTGGGTTGTTTGGGTGGGTTGTTTTGGTGGGTTGTTTGAGTGGGTTGTTTAGGTGGGTTGTTTGGGTGGGTTGTTTGGGTGGGTTGTTTGGGTGGGTTGTTTGGGTGGGTTGTTTGGGGGGGTTGTTTTGGTGGGTTGTTTGGGTGGGTTGTTTTGGTGGGTTGTTTGGGGGGGTTGTTTTGGTGGGTTGTTTGGGTGGGTTGTTTGAGTGGGTTGTTTGGGTGGGTTTTTTGGGTGGGTTGTTTGGGTGGGTTGTTTGGGTGGGTTGTTTGGGTGGGTTGTTTGGGTGGGTTGTTTGAGTGGGTTGTTTGGGTGGGTTGTTTTGGTGGGTTGTTTGGGTGGGTTGTTTGAGTGGGTTGTTTGGGTGGGTTGTTTGGGTGGGTTGTTTGGGTGGGTTGTTTGGGTGGGTTGTTTGGGTGGGTTGTTTGAGTGGGTTGTTTGGGTAGTTTGTTTGGGTGGTTTGTTTGGGTGGGTTGTTTGGGTGGGTTGTTTGGGTGGGTTGTTTGGTGGGTTGTTTGGGTGGGTTGTTTGAGTGGGTTGTTTGGGGGGGGTTGTTTGGGGGGGGTTTTGGGGGGGTTTTTTGAGATGAAATAATTCCAAGAAATTGAAAAAAAAAAAAATTATTTTTGAAGTAAATTCGATAAACAGTAGTTGAAGTTTTGGAGTGAAAAATGGTTTTGAAACCCCAAAGAGTTTAACGCCACTATAATATTATTCGTACTCGTTATAGTTCAAAAAGGGGTGATGATGGTGATGTATGAGAGATGGGGTGGATGGGGTGGATGGGTTGGATGGGGTGGATGGGGTGGATGGGTGGATGGGGTGGATGGGTTGGATGGGGTGGATGGGGTGGATGGGGTGGATGGGGTGGATGGGGTGGATGGGGTGGATGGGGTGGATGGGGTGGATGGGGTGGATGGGGTGGATGGGTGGATGGGGTGGATGGGGTGGTATGCAAAACAATGAGTGTAACAAAAGAAAATTAAAAAATTAAAAAAAAATTTAAAATTTTTTTAAAAAAATTAAAAGAAAAAAAACAAGAGAAAGAAAAATGAAAAAGGAAAATAAAAAAAAAGAGGAAAATAAAAAAATTAATCCGTAATTTTCAGTGTACCAAAAGTTAATTAAAAGTAAAATTGTGGAAAAAAATTTAAAAAAAACAATAATTTTGGCCTTTGATTACTTTATGGACTGTCACTCGAACAATTTGAAGCATTTTGTTATTGAATAGTTTTAAAAAAATGAAAAAAAAAAAATTTTTTTTTTTTGATTTGACGGATGGCCTTCTGTGCTGGTAGCAACATCGAAGCTACATGTCACAAGTTAAAAATTTCATTTATCTTTCTGCTTATTCTAAAAATATTAGCATATGGAATTCCTACGCATGTGTACAACTTTACTGCGTGTACAACTTTACTGCGTGTACAACTTAACTACATGTACACATCATGGTGTGTATAACTTAATAAGGTCTACGCCTTATTGTGTGTATAACCTAATAAGGTCTACTCCTTATT
>OX387256.1:2321098-2338598 GCA_947562095.1 Branchellion lobata | reverse complement strand
TTTGGGTGGTGTGTTGTTTGGGTGGTGTGTTGTTTGGGTGGTGTGTTGTTTGGGTGGTGTGTTGTTTGGGTGGTGTGTTGTTTGGGTGGTGTGTTGTTTGGGTGGTGTGTTGTTTGGGTGGTGTGTTGTTTGGGTGGTGTGTTGTTTGGGTGGTGTGTTGTTTGGGTGGTGGGGTGTTTGGGTGGTGTGTTGTTTTTGTGGTGGGATGTTTGGGTGGTGGGGTGTTTGGGTGGTGTGTTGTTTGGGTGGTGGGGTGTTTGGGTGGTGGGGTGTTTGGGTGGTGTGGTGTTTGGGTGGTGTGGTGTTTGGGTGGTGGGGTGGTTGGGTGGTGTGTTGTTTGGGTGGTGTGTTGTTTGGGTGGTGTGTTGTTTGGGTGGTGTGTTGTTTGGGTGGTGTGTTGTTTGGGTGGTGTGTTGTTTGGGTAGTGTGTTGTTTGGGTAGTGTGTTGTTTGGGTGGTGTGTTGTTTGGGTGGTGTGTTGTTTGGGTGGTGTGTTGTTTGGGTGGTGGGGTGTTTGGGTGGTGGGGTGTTTGGGTGGTGTGTTGTTTGGGTGGTGGGGTGTTTGGGTGTTCATGGCAGTTTGCCTCAAAGCTTCACGGGTTTAATGCCACTCTAATAATATTCGTGTTTCTATTATATTTCATTGTATTGTATTTTATTTAATTTTATTGTATTTTTTTTCATTGTATTGTATTTAATTTCATTGTATTTTTTTTCATTGTATTTTATTTAATTTCATTGTATTTTATTTAATTTCATTGTATTGTATTGTACTGCTGTTGATGGTGTGTTTTGATGTTTCTGTTATGGCAGTTTGGGGCACAGGTAACTTGGTGGTTGGTGGTGTGATGTTTAGAAGGTTTTGTGGTGTTTGGTCCATGGCTATTGGTTATACATTCGACTATTGGCGGTGTTTTATGGTCAGTGTATGGTTGTTGGCCCATGAAAGGGCAATGACAATATATAGTCAGCGCCTGTAGCATAATGAGCCCTCTTGAACAGTGCGGAATCAGCGCTGTATAAATGATTTGATTATATTAGAATGGTCAGCAAGCCCGCTTTGAAAACGTAAGGCTCAGGGTTCGATTCCCGGCTAAGCTCAGGTTTGAGTTTTGAAAAGTGGCAACTCAAGTAAAGAACAGACGCCGTCCTAGAGCGGCTCAGTCTCCTAGTTGCACCTCAGTTGCTTGCCTTGGCTCCTTAAAACTTAAATTTATTATTTTTTTTTATTTTTTCTTTTATTATTATTTTATTCATTCTTATTTTATTATTATTTTTATTTATTTATTCTTTTATTATTATTTTCATTTATTTATTCTTTTATTATTATTTTTCTTTATTTTTTCTTTTATTATTATTTTATTTATTTTTTCTTTTATTATTATTTTTCTTTATTTTTTCTTTTATTATTATTTTATTTATTTTTTCTTTTATTATTATTTTATTTGTTTTTTCTTTTATTATTATTTTTTTAAATTTATTTTCTATTATTTTTCTTTTTATTTTATTCTGAATGTGGTTTCAGTGGGAGTATTGACGTTAAAGTTACAACCGTTCTTTCAAGCTTCGTTGTTGTCTCGGTGTTCGTATGGACATCTTTCAACAATGCCTTCGTTATAACAATGCTGTGTTTGTTACATCGGTGGTGTTGTCACACTGCCATAGATGTTATCTTTGTTACAATGATATCGTTATTAGCGATGTTATCATTGTTACAATGATATCGTTATTAGCGATGTTGTCTTTGTTACAATGATATCGTTATTAGCGATGTTATCTTCGTTACAATGATATCGTTATTAACGATGTTATCATTGTTACAATGATATCGTTATTAGCGATGTTATCTTTGTTACAATGATATCGTTATTAGCCATGTTATCTTTGTTACAATGATATCGTTATTAGCGATGTTATCTTTGTTACAATGATATCGTTATTAGCGATGTTATCTTTGTTACAATGATATCGTTATTAACGATGTTATCTTCGTTACAATGATATCGTTATTAACGATGTTATCTTCGTTACAATGATATCGTTATTAACGATGTTATCTTTGTTACAATGATATCGTTATTAGCGATGTTATCATTGTTACAATGATATCGTTATTAACGATGCTATCTTCGAAGTTTTATTTTTATAACGCTGTTTTTTGAGAATAAATAAGACTTTATACAAAAATAACAATGAAATTCTATCCGAAAGATAGTCTCAGGCGTTAAAATGCGGTTCAAAAGAAGTTTAAAAATAGGTTCACAGTAGTTTGAAGAAACGTTCAAAGGTGATTAAGTATCAATTGATTTTGCAAAGAGACCACCCGGCTTTCCACAAACCTTCTTGACAGAAGTTTCCTTGGAAGGTGGTCAGACACGTGCAAACTCCTTCCACACACGCACCCCCGTTCAAGCAGCCACACGGAGTGGTGGTGGCTGGAGTGGTTGTTGTGGATGTGTGTGATTGGTGTGTAGTTGTGGTCGTATGGTTTTTGTGTTGAGTGGTCGTTGTGTGAGGTTTTGTGTGATCGTTTTTGTGTGGGTGCCTTGGTTAGTGGGTGATTGTTGTGTGGATGTTGTAGTGTTGCTGTTGTCTGATGATGTTGAGCTCGTGGTACTTTCAGTGTTTGTGAATGATTTGTTTTTGTTGAGGTTTCTGTGCTGGTTAAGCCCTGGTTATAATAGCAAAGCTATTTGTGAGGGTTGAAGTTGCAGTGATTGCAAGTTATTGCTGCCAGTTGTAAAGCTCGTAACAACCAAGGTTATAGTCACGTGAGCACTTGAGGTGATTTCTTGCGGCAAACGGGTGGTTCAACCAGGCACAAGCACTCTCAATAACCACAAGGTAACAAGGCCAACAGAAACACACAGAATGCCACACACAGAGGGAGGCAGTGAGACACGCAGACTGACAAACGACATGACAGACGATAATTCTTGCCTCTCGTCTTTGTTGTTGCATGATAAAGTATTCCAAATGTACCACAAATCTTCAGACCTCATTCTCCGCAATATTTCATGCAGTAGACCTCTACCCACTCGTCATTATTAACCTCCTATTTATTCTTCTCATCTATTTTCTTTTCTTTTTTTTTCTTCTTTTTTTTCTTTTATTTTTATTTTTTCTTTTTTTTTCTTTTTTTTTCTTCTATTTTTTTGTATTTTTTTCTATTTTCTCCTCTATTTTCCGCTCTATTTTTTGTTATTTTTTTGGTTTTCATAATCAAATTTTTTTGTGTACGTTTTTAGATTCAACTTCTTTGATTCTGATTCTCTGATTCGTTTTTTCATACTTCATTTACTTTATTTATGATGTTTTTTATCAATTTTTCCAAAATTAATGTTTTTGCTTTTTACTTTGGAATTCATTTTTCCAACAGAGGGTTTGTTATACCGTTTTACTTTGCTCCTTTGAGGTTTTATTTATATTTTATTTCAGTATTAACTACATTCATTCGTTTAAGTACAAATCTCAGTACTCTTAGGAGCCATTTTATGGCTATTTTAGTACTTAAGTGACTCGAAAATAATTTCTTTAAAAAATTCTTATCGATTTTAGACAGAATCGAGCACCGAAGAATATCAATCTTCCAAATGTTTTGATAAAAAAGAAAAAAAAAGCAATTTAATTGAATAAAAACGATAAAAAAAGAAAAAAATAATTCACAAAAATAGAAATATAAAATGATATCAGAAAAATAAAAAGATAAAGTAATAAAAAGCGAATAAATTTTAATAAAAACTAAAAAACAAAATGAGAAAAATAAAAAGATAAAAAAAAAAAAAAAAAACAAAATCAGAAAACTATTAATAAAAATTAAACAAGACCAAAAAATTAAATCAGAAAAATAGAAAAAAAAATGCTTTCATCTTCTTCCAGACCCACTCGAGTGCAATCCGGAGTTTTTTTCGTTTTATTTTTTATTTTATAGTTTTTATTGACTCAGATCCAGACAAAGGCAGTGGGTTATTTTTATTTTTTTATGGTTATGTTTTGCTAGTAGACTCTTCCCATGTTCTTTCCAATTGCCTTATTTCTCAATACAATTTATCAATTCACTCATTTCCATGGATGGGTCTTCCGTATTCTGTGAATCGACACCACCCATCAGTCTCACTAGCATGCATGGGTACAAATTATTTTTATTTAAAAAAATTTTTCTTAGCAATTTTTCAAAATTAACAACAATTTTTTTTGAGTTTCATCAATTTTTTTAAATTATTTTTTCTTTTTTTAATTTCAATTCATTTAATTGTTATTTTAAAATTTCATTGAAAAATTTCTTTTCTCTAAATTTTATTTTTTTATTTTTAAATTTTATTTTTTCAAAATTTGTTTCCAAAACTCTTCCAATTATATATCTCATACCGTATTTTTCTTTATCTTTATCCATACTAATTTTTCCATATTTTTTCTCAGTATAATAAAAAAAAAATTTTTTTCTAGTTTTTACATGATGGGTTTTTAGGTTTTTAAGTTTTTAGGTTGATGTTTTGCGAGAGGTTTCAGTAACTGCTTCTCTGCATCCTAGGCCTATCCTCTCCCCGTATCTATTGAAAACAAATTAAGTTCCCTCTAGTAGAATCTAAATTTAGTTTTATCTATACTTTGGTTTTTAATTAACCTTAACTCTTTATTTTATTTATTTTTTTTATTTTTGTTTTTAATTAACCTTAACTCTTTATTTTTATTTATTTTTTTAATTTTTGTTTTTCGATTCAAATTTATGTTTTTTTCGTTTTTTTTTTCACTAGATTTATACCGCTTTTTATCATTTAATGTGAGTTTATTTTTATTTTTAATTTTATTTCTTTTTTAAAGTTTTTTTTAGATTTCTTTTTGAAAATGATGTCAATTCTATTTATGGTTTTTTATTTAATCATTTTTTTCTTATTTATGTTTTTTATTTAATCATTTTTTTGTTATTTATGTTTTTTATTATATATATACATTTCTTTTTTCTCATTGGCATATTTTCAAAACTTCTGTTCAAAGGTGCTTCGTGCCGCAGTCAAAAGAGCAAAAAAATAAGAAAGAAAAAGTTGGAAAAATAAATTTAATGACCAAAATTGTTCTGCAAAAATAAGAAAATGAAAAATAAACGAAGAATCAGATAAAAAACTAGAAATAAAAATGAAAATAATGAAAAAATAAATTAATTATAATGTGTTGGAATGAAAAGAATAGAACAAAACGATGGAATCATTCGACACAGAAGATCAAACGGCTCTTTAAGAGGAAGATGATGGCTGGAGTGATGGATGGAGTGATGGATTGAGCGATGGATGGAGTGATGGATGGAGTGATGGATTGAGCGATGGATGGAGTGATGGATAGAGTGATGGTTGGAGTGATGGATGGAGTGATAGATTGAGAGATGGATGGAGTGATGGATAGAGTGATGGATGGATGGATGGAGTGATGGATGGAGTGATGGATGGAGTGATGGATAGAGTGATGGATGGATGGATGGATGGAGTGATGGATAGAGTGATGGATGGATGGATGGAGTGATGGATGGAGTGATGGATGGAGTGATGGATAGAGTGATGGATGGATGGATGGATGGATGGAGTGATGGATGGAGTGATGGATGGAGTGCTGGATGGAGTGATGGAAAGAGTGATGGATTGAGCGATAGATGGAGTGATGGATAGAGTGATGGATAGAGTGATGGATGGATGGATGGATGGATGGAGTGATGGATAGAGTGATGGATGAAGGGATAGATGGAGTGAAGGATGGAGGGATGGATGGAGTGATGGATGGAGTGATGGATGGAATGATGGATGGAATGATGGATGAATGGATGAGTGATGGATGGATTGATGGATGGAGTGATGGATGAGTGATGGATGAGTGATGGATGAGTGATGGATGAGTGATGGATGAGTGATGGATGGATGGAGCGAGTGATGGCTGAGTTGACGGATGTGTTTACAAAAGGAGTCATGGAGAGACAATTTCAAAGGCCTTTGAAAACATCAAAGAAGAAGAACATAAGCTGGAAAAAATTGAAGTTTGGTGGAAACAGATGGGTAGAAGAGTTTGAGGATGGATGGAAGGAGTTTGAGGATGGATGGAAGGAGTTTGAGGATGGATGGAAGGAGTTTGAGGATGGATGGGAAAAGTTTGAGGATGGATGAAAGGAGTTTGAGGATGGATGGAAGGAGTTTGAAGATGGATGAAAGGAGTTTGAGGAGGGATGGAAGGAGTTTGAGGATGGATGGAAGGAGTTTGAGGATGGATGGAAAGAGTTTGAGGATGGATGGAAGGAGTTTGAGGATGGATGGAAGGAGTTTGAGGATGGATGGAAGGAGTTTGAGGATGGATGGGAAAAGTTTGAGGATGGATGAAAGGAGTTTGAGGATGGATGGAAGGAGTTTGAAGATGGATGAAAGGAGTTTGAGGAGGGATGGAAGGAGTTTGAGGATGGATGGAAGGAGTTTGAGGATGGATGGAAAGAGTTTGAGGATGGATGGAAGGAGTTTGAGGATGGATGGAAGGAGTTTGAGGATGGATGAAAGGAGTTTGAAGATGGATGAAAGGAGTTTGAGGATGGATGAAAGGAGTTTGAGGATGGATGGAAGGAGTTTGAGGATGGATGGAAGGAGTTTGAGGATGGATGGAAGGAGTTTGAGGATGGATGGAAGGAGTTTGAGAAGGGATGAAAGGAGTTTGAGGAGGGATGGAAGGAGTTTGAGGATGGATGGAAGGAGTTTGAGGATGGATGAAAGGAGTTTGAGGATGGATGGAAGGAGTTTGAGGATGGATGGAAGGAGTTTGAGGATGGATGGAAGGAAAAAAGGATCCAAAGGAGTGAGTGGTTGACTGATCGGCAATCAACTTAATAAGCTAAGATAAAAGTGGAATGAAGCTGTAAATGAATGAATGAATGGATGGATGGATGGATGGATGAATGATGAATGAATGAATGAATGAATGAATGATAGATGAATGAATGGATTAATATATGAATGAATGATTAAATAAATGAATGAATTAATGAATGAATGAATGAATGAATGAATGAAAGAATGAATGAATGAATAAATGAATGAATGAATGAATGAATGAATGAATGAATGAATGAATGAATGAATGAATGAATAAATGAATGAATAAATGAATTAATGATCACGTGACTGTTTCTATAGAGAGCACAATCTAACAATGTTGATCATGCCAGGCCTAACTCATTATTAAAGCATTAAATATTAATAAAAAATTATAATCTTTAAATAAAAAATTGAATTAAAAAATAATTCCAAAAAATGAAAAAATATATAACATGTAAAATAATTTCAAATACAAAAAAATATTTTTCAGATAAAAATAAAATCATTTTGAAAAATTGTTTTGGTTTTAAGAAATGACAAATTCAAAACAAAAAATAAATAAATCAGTTTCAAAAGCTAACTTTTGTTTCTAAACATAAAAAATGTAATAAACAGAATTTTTTAAAAAATTAAATTAAAAAAGATTTTTTTAAATAGAAAAAATACTTCAAAAATTAAAACGAAATTTATTCGTTTATCCAAGAATGGAAAAGTTAGTCAAAGTGCACAAAATGATCAAAAGAGTGTTCTTAATGAGGTCTTAATGAAGCGATGCACGTGTGAACTAGAGAAGCAGACAGCTTTCTGGTTGACGTCTTGGCGAATAAATTAATTAAAAAAACATTTAAAATCATCAAATCTCACTTTTTTTATCAAAAATAAATTTTTTCAGTTTTTAAATTCAAATAAAAAATTGTTTCTTAGTTTTTGAATTCAAATAATTTTTTTTGAGTTTTTAAATTCAAAAAAAAAAAAAATTTTTTGAGTTTTTAAATTTAAATAAAAAAAATGTTTTGTTGAGTATTTATATTTTTATTTTATTGTTGAAGTTAAATAAATAATAAATAAATAATAATAAATATTGGAAACTTTGAATGAGACGTGTGGCTTTTGAAGTGGACTTGAAATTAATGTCTTCAAACTTCAATGAACAACAGTCCTTCCATGACTGATAAATCAAAAAAAATGGAAAAACTTGATCATCACAGAAAAAAATTAATGAAGTGATTAAACAATTAGTGATATCAATATTTAAAAAAGTAAATAATTTAGTGATAAACCAATTGATTTATCAATTGAACGCCTAATTAATTTGTTGATTTAACAATTAATATTGTTGAAAAATAAAAAAAATTGAAAAAAAAAATTGAGTTTTTATATTTAAAAATGATCATAAAAAATAAAAATGAATCAAACAAAGAAAAACAACAAGAAAACTGTTAGTACAATCGATACAAAAACGGCATTTTTATAATGTAATTAACACCCTGGAGTTTCGAAGCCACTCACAATTCCTTATTAATATTATATTATTATTATTATTATTATTTTTTATATTATTATTATTATTATTAATATTATTATTATTATTATTATTATTATTATTATTATTATTATTATTATTATTATTATTATTATTATTATTATTATTATTATTATTATTATTGTTATTATTATTATTAATATTATTATTATTATCATTATTATTATTATTATTATTATTATTATTATTATTATTATTATTATTATTATTATTATTATTATTATTAATATTATTATTATTATTATTATTATTATTATTGTTTTTATTATTATATCAAAAAATAACAAAAATAACAAACAAACATGTGTTATCAAATCAAGAAATACTTGCTATCAAAAAACAGACCTTCGGTATCAAACAAACAACAGCCACTTTGTATCAAACAACAGCCACTTTGTATCAAACAACAGCCACTTTGTATCAAACAACAGCCACTTTGTATCAAACAACAGCCACTTTGTATCAAACAACAGCCACTTTGTATCAAACAACAGCCACTTTGTATCAAACAACAGCCACTTTGTATCAAACAACAGCCACTTTGTATCAAACAACAGCCACTTTGTATCAAACAACAGCCACTTTGTATCAAACAACAGCCACTTTGTATCAAACAACAGCCACTTTGTATCAAACAACAGCCACTTTGTATCAAACAACAGCCACTTTGTATCAAACAACAGCCACTTTGTATCAAACAACAGCCACTTTGTATCAAACAACAGCCACTTTGTATCAAACAACAGCCACTTTGTATCAAACAAAAGAAAATTTGTATCAAACAACAGATACCCTTGTGGCTGGCACGACTCCTGACACTCACATGGACCTTCCTGCTTCTCCTTGGCTCGTGCAGTGAATCCTCGCTTGAAGCCTCGGCATTGTTTTGATTATTTATGTTGTTGTTGTTGTTATTGTTGTTGTTGTTGTTGTTGTTGTTGTTGTTGTTGTAGATGTTGTTTTTGTAGTTTTCCTTATTGTTGCTGTTATTGATGTTGTTATTGTTTATGTTTTTGTTATTTTCGTTATTATTATTATTATTATTATTATTATTATTATTTTTGTTATTATTATTATTATTATTATTATTATTATTATTATTATTATTATTATTATTATTATTATTATTATTATTATTATTATTATTATTATTATTATTATTATTATTATTATTATTATTATTATTATTATTATTATTATTATTATTATTATTATTATTATTATTATTATTATTATTATTATTATTATTATTATTATTATTATTATTGTTATTCTTGTGTTTCTCTGCAGTATTGTCATTATAGTTAAGGCCATCGATCGCGTTATAGGCGATATCTAGTTCACTAGAGGGATCAAAGCTTTTATTATTGGTATTTTTTGCAATACCATATTTATTATTATGATTATTATTTGAATTATTAATATTATTTTCATTATGTTGATTACCATCCTGGTGGTTATGGTGCTCATCACGTGAGTTGTCAAGACTGGTCACTGTTGTGCTCATGTGACCCAAGATAAGAAAAAACACCAACCACCTCATCCAGCCTCCCATCCCCCTTCCTCTCGTCCTCTTTCCTCTCATCCCCCCTCTTCCCACACCCTTTCCTCCCATCTCCCCTCCTTTCATTTTCTTTTTTCTTATTTTTCCTTCTCTCCTCGTTCCTTCCACCTTCTCTTCCATCGCCACTTCAGCTTCTTCTCCTCCCTTATCTTCCCTTCCACCCCTCATCAACCCTTCCTCCACATCTTCCTTCATGCTTTCTCACCAAAGACTCAAAAGTTTCAACTCCTCAATCCTACCATCTTTGCAGTCTCAATTTACGTGTTGTGGTCGTTATCAATTAAACACTCTAATTGGATAATTGAATAATGAGTCAATCAAATTATTTATGGCTCAATTAAATTTTCATTTCAAATTCCACAACCATAAATTATTTCAAAAACACTAATTATAAGAAATATTGCTTTGAAACTATTATCATATCAAATAATAAAACTAAACTCTGTTCTGAGTTGATATTGGTTGATATCCAATTAGCAGAGAATAGGCCAATTAGTGGTCTTTCTAATCACCCATTATCTCAAACCTTGGCGACCTCTCAGTCATGCAACCCTGATAACTCCTCACAAATACCAATGCACGCAACTAACTACAACTCTTGCAAACAGTTTCCTGAATTAAAACTTTAAATAAAAATTTTGTTTTTAACTTAAAATTGTTTCACTTGTTTATTTTGATGTTTTTTCCGCAGTTTTACTTTGCAGTTTCCCAGACTTTTTACATTTTTTCAGTTTTGCAACTTTCCGTGTTTTTCAGTTTTGCAACTTTCCGTGTTTTTCAGTTTTGCAACTTTCCGTGTTTTTCAGTTTTGCAACTTTCCGTGTTTTTCAGTTTTGCAACTTTCCGTGTTTTTCAGTTTTGCAACTTTCCGTGTTTTTCAGTTTTGCAACTTTCCGTGTTTTTCAGTTTTGCAACTTTCCGTGTTTTTCAGTTTTGCAAGCTTAAAAACATTTTTTTTCAATGTTTCTCAGGTTTCCTGAAGCTTTATTAATTTTATTTTTTTTTCGGTTTATCAATTTTTTTTATTTTCAGTTTTTTTCCACTTTTCCAACACTTTCCCGCGCTCTCGTCACCCTCAACGTCCTCAAAGATCCTCCCACCTCTGCTTTTCCCCCTTTAATACTCCTCGTCAACACACACAGACACCTATATAAGTGAATATAAAGTCATATAAACAAATACTTCTATATAAAAAACAATTATCTATACTCATATATATATATATATATATATATATATATATATATATATATATATATATATATATATGTATACTTGTATATAGATTTACGTGTATATATATATATAAATATATATCATATAAATATATATATATATATATATATATATTTATATATATATTAATTCCAATATACTCATACGACCTCATGTCTCCATACAAATCTGCATATGAACACGCATCGAAGCTTATAGAGCAGATCAACTGTCGATATAAATAGGCCATAAAATAAAGATTATATGTGCCTTGCTGACTGTATAACGGTGTGTGCTGATGTATGTGTGTATGTGTGTGTTGATGTGTGTGTGTGTATGTTTGTTTTGATATATGTGTGTACGTGTGTGCTGATGTATGTGTGTATGTGTGTGTTGATGTATGTGTACGTGTGTGCTGATATATGTGTGTTTGTGTTGATGTATGTGTAGATGTGTGTGCTGATGTATGTGTGTATGTGTGTGGGTGTGTGGGTTTGATCATATGGATTTATTAGGATGAAAGAAAAGCATTATTTAAGACAGGGTAACCTGTGAGGTTCCACTGAAGTATGATTTATGAGGGTTTCACACCATATTATTCATGATTCTTTGCTTTAATACCATTTTTGACTTTTTAATATAATTAATAATATATTTTGAAAGTGATTTTTAATATAATTAAAAAATGATTTTTATTATAATTAATAATATAATTTTATTACAATTTTAAATAAAGTTTATAATTTAGTTAGCAATATAATATTTGTCGTTAATTCACTCTTGCACCGATGACACACCGAAGCACAAGGAAGGTTGACTGGTCCCATATTAATCATCACAAGCTCGTGGTGTCCGTAACGACTTGGTGTGCGTGGTTGCGCATTCGTTACTGCAACACCGTTAGTCGTTACTTAGTCATCGATTCGACAACCTTGGACTCAACGTCTTGACCCGTTCACAAGTGGCACACTTGGCGATTCCAAGAGACCGTCCTTGTGGGCACCGTTACTAACGAAGTTCCTTTTTATTTTCAATGGTGGTTTACTTCAGGTTTTGATGGCGGTTCCCTTTTAGTTTTGAATAAGTTTACTTTTGACATTGTTCACTTTGAAATAGGTTTTTTTTTCTCACGTGGTCTCGGAGTTCTCAAGAGCTAATCCCTTTCAATAACCTTCGTCTTTGTATGTTTTTTTTTTCTTTTTTTTTCTTTTTTTTTCTCCCCTCTCCCTCCCATCTCTTTCCACCCTCATCCTTTTCCTCCCTCACACGCCCCCTATCTTTTTTGTTTCTTTCATTCGCCGTTACTTGCCTTGGCGCGTTACAAATTATATTTAGGGATAATAATAATAATAATATAAATAATAATAATAATAATAATAATAATAATAATAATAATAATAATAATAATAATAATAATAATAATATTAAAAAAAAAAAAAAAAAAAAAAAAAAAAAAAAAAAAAATAATAATAATAATAATAATAATAATAATAATAATAATATTAAAAAAAAAAAATAAAAAAAAAAAATAAAAAAAATAATAATAATAATAATAATAATGATAATAATAATAATAATAATAATAATAATAATAATAATAATAATAATAATAATAATAATAATAATAATAATAATAATAATAATAATAATAATAATAATAATAATAATAATAATATAAAAAAAATAAATAAAATAAAAATAAAAATAAAAATAAAAAAAAAAAAATAATAATAATAATAATAATAATAATAATAATAATAATAATAATAACAATAATAATAATAATATTATTATTATTATTATTTTTTTATTTTTAATAATAATAATAAGAAGAAGAATAGTAAAAATAATAAAAAAAATTATTATTCTTATTATTCTTATTATAATAATACATTTTTTTTTCACTATTATTTTCATCATTTTCATTATTCTGGCCTCGGATTCAATCCACCTCAAATCACATTCGCTCCCTCCCTGGTCCATTTTTATTTCCATCTCTCCAAACTTTTTTTTCTGGGAAAAACTCAAAAATATAATATATTTTTTTCGCTTCAATTTTGCTAGAGACATACGCCCGAAATGTTTTTGGCCACTTTTGCTATTAAAAATCTTTTTTTTTTTGTTTTTAAAAATAAAAAAATTAATTATTGATAGAATAAAGAAAAAATATTTTTATTTGAGCAAAGAATAATCTTTTATTAAATTAGCAAAATTCACAATTTTTCAAACGTGACCTTGGTTTAAGTATCGAAACCTCTGTTTGCGTACACAAGATGCTCGCGAAAATCAATGGTGAAATAATAAAAATATGAAGGTGGAGATAAAGAAGATGAAGAAGAAGAAGAAGAAGAAGAAGAAGAAGAAGAAGAAGAAGAAGAAGAAGAAGAAGAAGGAGAAGAAGAAGAAGAAGAAGAAGAAGAAGAAGAAAAAGAAGAAGAAGAAGAAGAAGAAGAAGAAGAAGAAGAAGAAGAAGAAGAAGAAGAAGAAGAAGAAGAAGAAGAAGAAGAAGAAGAAGAAGAAGAAGAAGAAGAAGAAGAAGAAGAAGAAGAAGAAGAAGAAGAAAAAGAAGAAGAAGAAGAAGAAGAAGAAGAAGAAGAAGAAGAAGAAGAAGAAGAAGAAGAAGAAGAGGAAGAAGATCATGGTGATATGTTGACGATGAGGAAGGGGATGAGGCTACTGATTAGTTGATTGAGATGAAAAGGTTGATTGGTGGAAAAGCTGATTGTATGAACTTCAATACAATTGATGACGTGGTGAGGAAGAGGATGAGGATGAGTGACGATGAATGAATGTTGTGGATAAATGGAGATACATGGGGATGAGGAGAATAATGAAGATGACGATTATGATATATTGATGAAAATGGTGTTGGAGACGAAGAGGGTGAAGAGAATGAGAAGGATGAGAAGGATGAAGAGGATGAGGAAGATGGAGAGGATGAGAAAAATGAAAAGAATGAGAAGGATGAAGAGGATGAGGAGGATGAAGAGGATGAGGAGGATGAAGAAAATGAAGAAAATGAGGAGGATGAAGAGGATGAGGAGGATGAGGAAGATGAAGAGGATGAGGAGGATGAAGAGGATGAGGAGGATGAGAAAGATGAAGAGGATGAAGAGGATGAAAAGGATTATAAGGATGAAGAGGATGAGGAGGATGAAAAGGATGAGGAGGATGAGGAGAATAAAGAGGATAAGGAGGATGAGAGAATGAGGAGGATGAAGAGGATGAAGAGGATGAGGAGGATGAAGAGGATGAGGAGGATGAAGAAGATGAAGAATGTCTATGTTGATGGTTTATGATAATATAAAAGCTGATACATGTTGATGATGATGTGCGTAGTGTTGAAGGTGTCGGCAATAAAGATGAGGCTGGTAAGAAACAAGGGTGAATCATGCAGGTTGTAAAAAAATAAATTCGACGTAGATGAGAACAAAAATGGTGATGAAAATCACACCACAAAAAAGAAAAAAACCATAATTACTCTTCAAACCACCAAACCACTGAACGACCCCAGGCGTTACGGACTTCCAATTTTGCTGCGCGTAACTCCAAATTTTGCCTCATGTAACTCCAGATTTGGCTTTATGTAACTCCAGATTTGGCCTCATGTAACTCCAGATTTGGCTTTATGTAACTCCAGATTTGGCCTCATGTAACTCCAGATTTGGCTTTATGTAACTCCAGATTTGGCCTCATGTAACTCCAGATTTGGCTTCATGTAACTCCAGATTTGGCCTCACGTAACTCCAGATTTGGCCTCATGTAACTCCAGATTTGGCCCCATGTAACTCCAGATTTGGCCTCACGTAACTCCAGATTTGTCTCAATGCAAATCCAAGTTTGGTTCAAAAGACATCGAGAGTTGGCTCCATACGCTTCCAGATTTGGCATCAGTGTTTCCAGATTTGGCATCAGTGTTTCCAGATTTGGCTTCAATCCGTGTCACAGAAGGCAACATCGTCGTGGTAGAGGCGGTGGTGTAGAAGATTGAGAGGTTTGTTGGCGATGGAAAAGTTTCTGATGCACCCGACGAAGGAGGCGTGGGTGGAAGGAGGAAGTCCTTGTGGGACTCTATCACTGCCTCCTGTGGTGTGGTGTGGTGTGGTGTGGTGTGGTGTGGTGTGGTGTGGTGTGGTGTGGTGTGGTGTGGTGTGGTGTGGTGTGGTGTGGTGTGGTGTGGTGTGGTGTGGTGTGGTGTGGTGTGGTGTAGTGTGGTGTGGTGTGGTGTGGTGTGGTGTGGTGTGGTGGGGTGTGGTGTGGTGTGGTGTGGTGTAGTGTGGTGTGGTGTGGTGTGGTGTGGTGTGGTGTGGTGTGGTGTGGTGTGGTGTGGTGTGGTGTGGTGTGGTGTGGTGTGGTGTGGTGTGGTGTGGTGTGGTGTGGTGTGGTGTGGTGTGGTGTGGTGTGGTGTGGTGTGGTGTGGTGTGGTGGGGTGTGGTGTGGTGGGGTGTGGTGTGGTGTGGTGTGGTGTGGTGGGGTGGGGTGTGGTGTGGTGTGGTGTGGTGTGGTGTGGTGTGGTGTGGTGTGGTGTGGTGTGGTGTGGTGTGGTGTGGTGTGGTGTGGTGTGGTGTGGTGTGGTGTGGTGTGGTGTGGTGTGGTGTGGTGTGGTGTGGTGTGGTGTGGTGTGGTGTGATGTGGTGTGGTGCGGTGTGGTGTGGTGTGGTGTGGTGTGGTGTGGTGTGGTGTGGTGTGGTGGGGTGTGGTGTGGTGTGGTGTGGTGTGGTGTGGTGTGGTGTGGTGTGGTGTGGTGTGGTGTGGTGTGGTGTGGTGTGGTGTGGTGTGGTGTGGTGTGGTGTGGTGTGGTGTGGTGTGGTGTGGTGTGGTGTGGTGTGGTGTGGTGTGGTGTGGTGTGGTGCGGTGTGGTGTAGCGTGGTGTGGTGGGGTGTAGTGTGGTGTGGTGTGGTGTGGTGTGGTGTGGTGTGGTGTGGTGTGGTGTGGTGTGGTGTGGTGTGGTGTGGTGTGGTGTGGTGTGGTGTGGTGTGGTCTGGTGTGGTGTGGTGTGGTGTGGTGTGGTGTGGTGTGGTGTGGAGTAATATGCTGTATGTTGGGGTGATTGAAACTGTTGGTAGCGCTGACTAACAAAACAATTGCCACATTTTCCCCACTCTAGTGAACTATGAGTCCGAAGAAGGGTGTGGCGGTTAAGTGAAGTTGAATTGTGAAAAATTCTCAAAAGCCAAACATTTAGTGACTTGGAAACAATTTGAAAATTAGTGAAAACGAAAAGGTTCACATTTCTGTTTGGTGCAAAAGGCGGTAATGTAATCAGAGATAGCACTATGTGGAGATAAGAGAGACTCGTGAAAGGGTTGATGTCTAGAGAGTTGATGTTATGTAAGGTGCGTGGTGGTTTGGTGGATTAAGGGTGGTTGGATGGGATGGTGGTTGGGTGGAATGGTGGTTGGATGGGATGGTGGTTGGGTGGAATGGTGGTTGGGTGGATAATGGTTTGATGGAATGGTGGTTGGGTGGATTAATGGTTGGATGGGATGGTGGCTGGGTGGAATGGTGGTTGGGTGGAATGGTGGTTGGATGGGATGGTGGCTGGGTGGATTAATGGTTGGATGGGATGGTGGTTGGGTGGATTAATGGTTGGATGGGATGGTGGTTGGGTAGATAATGGTTGAATAGAATCGTGGTTGGGTGGATTGATGATTGGATGGGATGGTGGTTGGGTGGATTAATGGTTGGATGGGATGGTGGTTGGGTGGATTAATGGTTGGATGAGATGGTGGTGGACTGAAATAATGGCTGGGTGGAATGGTTGAAGGGGTGGGATGGCTGAGGGGATGGGATGGGGAAAAGGGTGAGATGGTTGTAGGGGTGGGATGGTGGTAGGGGTGGGATGGTGGTGGATAAGATGGCTGAAAGAAATGGTTGGGTGGATTGTTGAGTGAGATTTTTCAGTGGGATGGTTGGGTGAAATGGTTGGGTTGGATAGTGAGATGGGATGGGGGGATAGGATGGTGGGATGGAATGGTGGGATGGGACTGTGGGATGGGATATTGGGATGGGATAGTGGGATGGTGGGATGGGATGGTGGGCTGGTAGGATGAGATGGTGGGATGAAAGGTGGGATGAATGGTAGGATGAGATGGTAGGATGGGATAGTGGGATGAGATGGTGGGATGGGATGGTGGGATGGGATGGTGGGATGGGATGGTGGGATGGGATGGTGGGATGGGATGGTGGGATGGGATGGTGAGATGGGATGGTGGGATGGGATGGTGGGATGGGATGGTGGGATGGGATGGTGGGATGGGATGGTGGGATGGGATGGTGGGATGGGATGGTGGGATGGGATGGTGGGATGGGATGGTGGGATGGGATGGTGGGATGGGAT
>OX387256.1:2301098-2316098 GCA_947562095.1 Branchellion lobata | reverse complement strand
AATATAAAGAAAACATGGATATAAAATGACGAACATGGATATAAAATGACGAACATGGATACAAAATGAAGAACATGGATATAAAATGACGAACATGGATATAAAATGAAGAACATGGATATAAAATGATGAACATGGATATAAAATGATGAACATGGATATAAAATGACGAACATGGATATAAAATGACGAACATGGATATAAAATGACGAACATGGATATAAAATGACGAACATGGATACAAAATGAAGAACATGGATATAAAATGACGAACATGGATATAAAATGAAGAACATGGATATAAAATGATGAACATGGATATAAAATGATGAACATGGATATAAAATGACGAACATGGATATAAAATGACGAACATGGATATAAAATGACGAACATGGATATAAAATGATGAACATGGATATAAAATGATGAACATGGATATAAAATGAAGAACATGGATATAAAATGACGAACATGAATATAAAATGACGAACATGGATATAAAATGATGAACATGGATATAAAATGACGAACATGGATATAAAATGATGAACATGGATATAAAATGACGAACATGGATATAAAATGACGAACATGGATATAAAATGACGAACATGGATATAAAATGACGAACATGAATATAAAATGACGAACATGGATATAAAATGATGAACATGGATATAAAATGACGAACATGGATATAAAATGATGAACATGGATATAAAATGACGAACATGGATATAAAATGACGAACATGGATATAAAATGACGAACATGGATATAAAATGATGAACATGGATATAAAATGACAAACATGGATATAAAATGACGAACATGGATAAAAAATGACGAACATGGATATAAAATGACGAACATGGATATAAAATGATGAACATGGATATAAAATGACGAACATGGATATAAAATGACGAACATGGATATAAAATGAAGAACATGGATATAAAATGAAGAACATGGATATAAAATGACGAACATGGATATAAAATGACGAACATGGATATAAAATGAAGAACATGGATATAAAATGACGAACATGGATATAAAATGATGAACATGGATATAAAATGAAGAACATGGATATAAAATGAAGAACATGGATATAAAATGATGAACATGGATAAAAAATTGGAAGCATAAAAATTTGAGTGGCAGTTGAATGGAGGATTTAGTTTTGAAAATTCCTTCAGGCTGAATATGATCTTTTCACTCCACTTTCTTTCTCCTCACACTTCGCATTTCTTATTTCCAACCTTTGTCATCATCTTCTCACCTTCGTATCCTCCCTCCTCCATCATGCTTCTCCCCCTTTCTACTTCTCATGTACAAAACGCCTTTATCAGACAAACCTTTTCTTTATCATGCAGGCACCCCCTCATAAACACCCCCTCATAAACACCCCTCATAAACACCCCCTCATAAACACCCCCTCATAAACACCCCTCATAAACACCCCTCATAAACACCCCCTCATAAACACCCCCTCATAAACACCCCCTCATAAACACCCCCTCATAAACACCCCTCATAAACACCCCCTCATAAACACCCCCTCATAAACACCCCTCATAAACACCCCCTCATAAACACCCCCTCATAAACACCCCTCATGAACACCCCCTCATAAACAATCCCTCATAAACAACCCTCATAAACACCCCCTCATAAACACCCCTCATAAACACCCCTCATAAACACCCCCTCATAAACACCCCCTCATAAACACCCCCTCATGAACAACCCTCATAAACACCCCCTCATGAACACCCCCTCATAAACACCCCTCATAAACACCCCCTCATAAACACCCCTCATAAACACCCCCTCATAAACACCCCCTCATAAACACCCCTCATAAACACCCCCTCATAAACACCCCTCATAAACACCCCCTCATGAACACCCCCTCATGAACACCCCCTCATAAACACCCCCTCATAAACACCCCTCATAAACACCCCCTCATAAACACCCCCTCATAAACACCCCTCATAAACACCCCTCATAAACACCCCTCATAAACACCCCCTCATAAACACCCCCTCATAAACACCCCCTCATGAACAACCCTCATAAACACCCCCTCATGAACACCCCCTCATAAACACCCTCTCATAAACACCCCTCATAAACACCCCTCATAAACACCCCTCATAAACACCCCCTCATAAACACCCCTCATAAACACCCCCTCATAAACACCTCTCATAAAACCCCCTCATAAACACCCCCTCATAAACAACCCTCATAAACACCCCTCATGAACACCCCCTCATAAACAATCCCTCATAAACAACCCTCATAAACACCCCCTCATAAACACCCCTCATAAACACCCCTCATAAACACCCCCTCATAAACACCCCCTCATAAACACCCCTTCATGAACAACCCTCATAAACACCCCCTCATGAACACCCCCTCATAAACACCCTCTCATAAACACCCCTCATAAACACCCCTCATAAACACCCCCTCATAAACACCCCCTCATAAACACCCCCTCATAAACACCCCTCCATAAACACTCCCTCATAAACACCCCTCATAAAACCCCCTCATAAACACCCCTCATAAACACCCCTCCATAAACACCTTTTCATAAACATCCTTTCAAAACACCCACTTCACTCAAACACCCCCTTCACTCAAACACCCCTCACTCAGACACTCCTCACTCAACCCTTCTCTTTCTATATAATCCTCCCTCTTCTCCCCCCACAAAGACCTTCCACAAAACACCTTCTCACCTTGTTGACATCGTCTGCCAGTCTTCAGCTTGGAACACCAACACACCGCCCTGTCCATCAGCTCTTCACACTTTTCTCCCCCCTCGCAATAGCTTCTCTCACACCCTTCCCCCTTGCACCTCCTCCCATGATTGTCACACAGACTTCCCTCGAAAGAACCCACTCTTTGCTCCTTTATCACCTTCTCTTCCAGGTTCCTCACCCACACGCCGTTTTCGTAAAACTAAGGGGAGATTGGAGGTGGATGCATGCATGCATGCATGCATGCATGCATGCAGGCATGCATCAATGAATTCATTTGGAATTTATTAATGAATTCATTTGAAATTTTTTAATGAAGGAACCAAACAATTACTTGAATAATCAGCCACTTAAGCTGATTATGAATATTCATAATCAGCCACTTAAGCTGATTATGAATATTCATAATCATAATCCGCTTATGCCATTATGTCATTGTTTTGTTACTTTAAGGATGAATGATATTTCAAGATTGATTCGTTTGGCATAAAAATCCACTTTTAGTCAAATAACTCACTTTGTGTATCACTCCGATGAAACCTTTGTTTGTGTCATCACCGCCACCACCACCGCCACCACCACCACGGCCACCGCTGCCACCGCTGCCACCACCACCACCGCCACCACCGCCACCGCTGCCACCACCGCCATGACCACCACCAGGAACCAAAGCTCCAAGGTGTATATTCATAGGAACATTCAATTCCCTCAACACACCACTGCTGTAGCCTGCAAAAGGTTGATGACCAGTTCAACTCCCATCAACCAATCCCCTAAGCACCTCACATCCGCCCTATTGTCAAATACCTTCAAATTTTATTTTATTTTATTTTTATTATTTTATTTCATTTTTATTATTTTATTTCATTTTTATTATTTTTTTAATATTATTTTTATTATTTTTGTTTTAATATTATTTTTATTATTTTTGTTTTAATATTATTTTATTTATTTATTTAATTCAATTTTTTATTCAAAGCACTTCAGTGTGCGTCTAGTTTTCATTTCGAAAAAAACACAAAAGCATTTTTTTGCAAGGTAGCTTGTTCGTGCAAGAAATGTCTTAGTGTCGATAGAGAAGTTTTCAACTGCAAAACTTTGAAAAGAGAATTCAACTTTTTTTTTATTTAAAAAAAAAATTTCAGCTTGATTTCTATTCCGATTTAAGTTAAAGTTTAACCGATTGAATCACTTAATGTTTGTTTTTTTCATGAGCACCACTTCATCTTTCATCTTTTAAGTGCCTTCTTCTTGCCTGTCCCCAACCACCACCATCTCTCACCCATCTTTACCACCACTCACCCACCATTACCTCTCACCACTCACCCACCACCACTCACCCACCATTACCTCTCACCACTCACCCACCACCACTCACCCACCACCACTCACCCACCACCACTCACCCACCACCACTCACCCACCACCCCTCACCACCATCATTCAAACCACTACCACATATCCACCACCCCTCACCACCATCATTCAAACCACTACAATCCACTACAAACCATCACCACAACTAACCACCACCATCAACCAGCACAGTCCACCATCACATTCAACCAGCACAGTCCACCATCACATTCAACCATTAACTACCACCACAATTTACCACCAACCACCATCCACCACCATCCACCACCACCACCATCCACTACCACCACCCTTCACCATTCAGCTTTATCACCACCATCTCCTGTTCACCACCCACCTCTAACAGGAGGCATCGAATTGACGGTGAGACTTCCGGACAGTTTGGTGCGATGGAGGTGGATGTGGTTGCGAACGAAGAGGTTAATTGGAAAGGCACTCCTGTAGTGTGGTATGGTGTGGTGTGGTGTGGTGTGGTGTGGTGTGGTGTGGTGTGGTGTGGTGTGGTGTGGTGTGGTGTGGTGTGGTGTGGTGTGGTGTGGTGTGGTGTGGTGTGGTGTGGTGTGGTGTGGTGTGGTGTGGTGGTGTGGTGTGGTGTGGTGTGGTGTGGTGTGGTGTGGTGTAGTGTGGTGTGGTGTGGTTCGGTGTGGTGGTTGAATAATGATAATTGGCATAGCTGCTTTGATGTTAAGTGGTTGAAAAGTGGAAATGAATGAAAAATTGATGAGATAGGTGGCGGAGAATAAAAGACGCAGAAACAAATTTCCCAACAGTATTATCACCAAAAAAAATTTTCCAAAAATAATAAATAAGGAAAAAAAATAGGAATAAAAATAATAAAAATAATAAGACTAGAAATACTCCCCATAAAAGCATCCAAAATACTGGACTCAAAATGCAACGTACGTGATGTTAACCAGACTGTCTCCCAAGTGGAATTGAAAGTTTATGTGGCGCTTAACTATTCTCAACAAAAAAAAGTCCCCTCCTCGTTGCCATGGTGAAGAGGAGGAAGAAGACGACGATGATCTTGTTTGAATACCATGCATCAGAATACCTGTGAGTATTTTTTGTGAAAATTTTTTTTTTCATTTTGTGTTTTAAGATTATTATATTTGATTATTATTATTATTATTATTATTATTATTATTATTATTATTATTATTATTATTATTATTATTATTATTATTATTATTATTATTATTATTATTATTATTATTATTATTATTATTATTATTATTATTATTATTATTATTATTATTATTATTATTATTATTATTATTATTATTATTATTATTATTATTATTATTATTATTATTATTATTATTATTATTATTATTATTATTATTATTATTATTATTATTATTATTATTATTATTATTATTATTATTATTATTATTATTATTATTATTATTATTATTATTATTATTATTATTATTATTATTATTATTATTATTATTATTATTATTACTATTATTATTATTATTATTATTATTATTATTATTATTATTATTATTATTATTATTATTATTATTATTATTATTATTATTATTATTATTATTATTATTATTATTATTATTTTTATTATTATTATTATTATTATTATTATTATTATTATTATTATTATTATTATTATTATTATTATTATTATTATTATTATTATTATTATTATTATTATTATTATTATTATTATTATTATTATTATAATAATTATTATTATTATTGTTAGTGAAAGTTTTCGCTGATAGTTTTTTAAGAAGAACAAAATAAAAATGTGAGAAAGAAAAAAAATGTTTGAAAATTGGTTGATAAGTTTTTTTTGAAAAAATATAATTTTTTTAAAAGCGTAAATAGAAAAAATATACTCCTGGAATGAAAAAAAAAAAACAAAAAAACAACGATGAAAAATTGAAAAATAAATAAAGAAAAGGAATTAAATAAATAGAAAAAATTAAATACAAAAAAGACTAAAAATGAAAAATAAATAATGAAAAAAACAGAAAAAGCAAAATAATAATGATGATTAAAACAAAAAAATATATAACAAAATGAAACTATTTGAAAAAATAAAGATTAAATAAATATTGCAAAAAAAGATTTGAAAAAGTATTGAAAAAAAAAACAAAAAAGAAAAAATAAAATAAATAAAAAATAAATAAATAAAAAATAAAAAAATAAAAAATAAAAAAATAAAATAAAATGCGACCATCGGAGGCGAAGGCGGTGAAGGAGAGTTGGAAGGAGAATGCCTTGGCGAGGTTTCTGGAGAGTTTCAGCTGCAAAGATGAAGAGCTCCAAAACTCCAGATGAGTCGAAAAGTTTTTTACTCTGGTGTCTCTGTTTCTCTCTCTTGTATCTCTCTCTTCCGAGTGTTTGTGTGTGTTTGTATGTGGTTGTATGTGGTTGTATGTTGTTGTATGTGGTTGTATGTTGTTGTATGTGGTTGTATGTTGTTGTATGTGTTTCTATGTGGTTGTATGTGTTTTTATGTGGTTGTATATATTTTTATGGGGTTGTGGATGTTTGTATGTATTTGTATGTGGTTGTATGTGTTCGTATGTTGTTGTATGTGGTTGTAGATGATTGCATGTGTTTGTATATGGTTGTATGTGATTGCATGTGTTTGTATATGGTTGTATGTGATTGCATGTGTTTGTATATGGTTGTATGTGTATGTATGTATTTTGTATTCAGTTTTTCATTTTGTACTGTGGTTTGTACTGTGGTTTGTACTGTGGTTTGTACTGTGGTTTGTACTGTGGTTTGTACTGTGGTTTGTACTGTGCTTTAATGGCTTTTTTATATGGCTTACAATGGATTTTTAAATGGGTTTTATGTGGTTTTCAATTTAGACTTTCCATGTAAACGTCGAAATGTTTTATTTGCATGAAAAAAGTCAAAAAAAATTTTTTTAGAAAGATTTTTCAAAATAGTTTTGGTTAAAAATAAATTTTTTTAGACTTGTTTTTTTATGTGACGGTGGAAAGGGTTTAAAAATGAAATTTTAAAGTTAAAAAATTATTTTTTTTAATTTAATTAATTTTAACCTCAAGTAATTAATTATAATTATGACGCAAGCATTCAAACAACCAGTACCCTTCACACACGCCTCCAATCGTCCCGCCAAGTCCTTGTGGCAGTTCCCGCTTTCGCTATCAACTGAGCACATTGCTGGTGATGATGATGATGACGATGAAGATGAAGATGACGATGAAGATGAAGATGACGATGAAGATGAGGATGATGATGATGATGATGATGAAGATGATGAATATGATGATGACGATGAAGATGAAGATGACGATGAAGATGAAGATGACGACGAAGATGTTGAAGAGGATGATGAAGAAAAGGATGATGATGAAGATGATGACGAAAATGATGATGATAATGTCGATGGTGATGAAAAAGATGGTGAAAATGCTGATGATGATGAATAGATAAAAGAAAAAACTTAATCTGAAAAAAGAGTGAATTTTAAGTTTCGATAAATCAGAGTAAGTTTTAAAAAATGTTGAAACGTGGAAGCATTCTCATTACGTTCCAAGTTCTGCGGAATTCACTTGGAAACGTTATTTGTGATCAGTGAGAAAGTGATAAAAAAAAGTGATGATAATAACAACAAAAAGTTATGACAATGATAACAAGAAGTGATAACAAAAAGTGATGATAATAACAACAAAAAGTTATGTCAATGATAACAAGAAGTGATAACAAAAAAGAATAATATTAACAGTTTATTCAATGAAAAATTATTAAACGTAAAATAGTTTTGATGACCTCAAATAGAAAAAAAATCAATTATTTGAAAAGAAATCGAATTATTCTTGATGTTTTAAAAAAAATAAAACTATTTTGGATGAGTTTATTGATTGAAAGATATTTAAACAGTTAAAAGTGGTTTTTAATGATTTAAAAAGAATTAAAAAGAATTAAATAAATTTAAAAAAAATTTTAATAATTTAAAAGATTTTAAAAAAATTGAAATGAAGTTAAAGGTTTTAACTTTTAACCTTTAGTCGACGAGGTGTTTGAGCATTGTAAAAACGAAACATCAATTGGCTGGTTGCATGATCGGCCTGGAGAGATAAGGAGGAAGGGAAGGGGAGGAAAAAGAGGAAAAAAAAAAGAAAAAAATAGAAGAAGAGAAGTGAAAAAAAATTGAGAAAAAAAGGATAAAAATTGAAAAAAAAAGGAAGAAAAGTGAGAGAGAATGGAAAGAGGAAAAAGAAAAAGAAAAGAAAAAAAAGAGGATGGAAAGAAAGAAAAGATGGAAAGAGTAAAAAAAAAGAAAAGAGAATAAAATGAAAAAAAGCAAAGGAATGAATTAACTAGATTGTATTGAAATCCCGTTCGGAACGGTATTCTGAATAGCTCTCAATGTTTCTTCAATAGTGTCGTCCAATTGCATTTCTTCAAGTTCTAGAAATACTCACAAAATCCTCGAACACACGTGGAATGGAAATTTTGAAAAGTTTTGAAAGTAAAAATTTTGATTGTATCTAAAATGATTTCAATAAGTATTCCACCCTTCCATCTCTTTATATCCCTCCCACCCTCTTCCTCCTCATCCCACCCTTTTCCAACCCCTCCCACTCTCTCTCTCCTCCTCTTCCATCCTTCCCCATCCACCTGCAAAGCCAGGAAGGCACACACAGAAGAAGGACGTGGAGCTGACAGAGAGACAAGCAGAAGCATGAATGCATGGGTGGAAGGAACAAGGAAGAGAGGGACACTTGGCTGGAGGGTGAGGGTGGGTGAGTAGGATGGTGGGAGAAGAGTGGGTGAAGGAGGTGGTGGAGGGAGAATGGGTGAGTAGGGTGGTGGAAAGAGAATGGGTGAGGGGGGTGGTGGGAAAAGGGTGGGTGAGTAAGGTGGTAAGGAATGAATGGGTGAGGGGGTGGGGGGGGGGGGGGGGGTGGGGTGAAGATGGGTGAATAGGGTGGTGAGAGAGGATGGGTGAGAAGGGTGGCGAGGTGGTTGAATGGGTGGAGGGAAGGTTGAAGAGAAATGTAGTAGAGGGGGATTGGTGGGAAAGGGTGGTTGAAAGGGAAAAATGAAATGGTAGAAAGAAGAGTTTAATGGGGAAGAAAACGTGGTGGATGGAAAAAAAGTTGAACAAATTGAAAAAAGGAAAAATTGGAAAAGAAAAGAAGTAAAAAAAGTGAAAAAAGTGGAAGAATGAGAAGGTGGAAGGTTGATGAGAAGGGTGGGGTGGGAGGTTGATGAGAAGGGTGGGGTGGGGAAGAAAAAGATGACGAAGGTGGTGGAAAAGAAAAGAAAAATGGAAAAGGATGAAAGCCCAAAAGAGTAGGGAGTAGGTGGATGAGGGATGGCGGAATGAGAAAAAGGAAAAAATGCGTTGTTGTGAAAAGCTTGAAACAAAAATTTCATTTTTTTTTAATTTCAAAGTTCAATATTTAGTTTCAACAGTCTTTCAAATGAGTTTCATTCTTTCCTCAAACTCATTCACGTGACTACCTTCAACTGTGAACCTCTTTTTTCCAGAGCCCTTTGTTGAGCATCTTATCTGAAAACACCCCTAAAACACCCCTCTAACTACTGAACAATTTTTCCAGCCACGTTCTTCAAAGATTCTCTTTGAAACAGCTCCAAACACCCTCCAAACACCTTCCAAACACCCTCCAAACACCCTTCAAACACCCTCCAAACACCGTCATAACACCCTCTAAAAACCCCCTCCAAACACCCCTCCAAACACCCCTCTAAACACCCCTCCAAACACCCCTCCAAACACCCCTCCAAACACCCTTCCAAACACCCTCATAACATCCCTCCAAACACCTTCATAACACTTTCTAAACACCCTCCAAACACCCTCCAAACACCCCTCCAAACACCCCTCCAAACACCCTCTAAACACCCTTCCAAACACCCCTCCAAACACCCTTCTAAACACCCATTTGAACCTTCTTTCTGATTCCCCTCCCCCCGTCAACCTATTCTGAAAGAGCTGACGACGGAAGAGAGGGGGAGAGTGGCAAAGTGGAAGTGATGGGAAGACTCATGAGACAGGATGGTGATCTCTTCAATACAGCCCTTGAAGCTGAAGTCAAGAGAGGGTCTAATGCTGTAGAGAGATGTGGAGAAAGTGGTGAGAGGAGAGAGATGTGGAGAAAGTGGTGAGAGGAGAGAGATGTGGAGAAAGTGGTGAGAGGAGAGAGATGTGGAGAAAGTGGTGAGAGGAGAAAGATGTAGAGAAAGTGGTGAGAGGAGAGAGATGTGGAGAAAGTGGTGAGAGGAAAAATCTGGTTTTGAAGTTTCTAAGTTGCTTTCCAATTTTTGTTTTAAAAATCTTTTTAAACCAAATGTAGTCGATAACGATCGACAAAAAGAAGACGTTCAATTATTGACTTATTTACCCACCCATCCATCCAACTACCCATCCACCCATCCACCCATCCACCCATCCACCCATCCACCCATCCACCCATCCACCCATCCATCCATTCATCCATCCATCCACCCAACTACCCATCCATCCATTCATCCACCCATTCATTCACCCATCCATTCATCCATCCATCCAACCATTCATCCACCCATTCATCCACCCACCCATCCATCCACCCATTCATCCACCCATCCATCCATCCATCCACCCATCCATTCCTTCCCCCATCTATCCATCCATCCCCCCATCCACCCATCAATCTATTTACCCATTCATTCATCCACCCATCTATTCACCCATCCATCCACCCATCTATCCACCCATTCATCCACCCATCCATCCACCCATCCATCCACCAATCTATCCACCCATCCATCCATCCATCCATCCATCCATCCATCCCCCCATCTACCCATCAATCTATTTATCCATTCATCCATCCATCCACTCACCTAGATATGTTTCCACTAGGCCGACCAATCACCAGTCGGTTTGCCACGTTTAATGAGGTCATGGAACCGGGACTTGATGTGTGAGTGGCTGGAGTAGAAGACCTGTCTGCTGATTGGTCTGTTGGTTGTTGTGAAGGTTTTTTTTTTGTTGTGTTTTCATGTTTTGTTTTTTTGTTGTATTTCCATGTTTTGTTTTTTTTTGTGTTTTTTCAATTTTTTTTTCGTTTTTTCAAAATTTTTTTTGTTGCTGTGATTGTTGCTTTGTGGTTTTTGTTGCTGATGGAGTTTTGTTTTGTGGTCGTTTATTATTGTTTAAGTTTTGTTTCTTGGTGTTTGATTGTTTTTGCGATTCGGTTATCATGAACTTTCTCAGTTTTTTTGTTTTTTTGTTTTTTTAATAATTTTTTTGTTATTTTTGTTATTACGATAGTTTTGATCCAGTTAATTCAATTTTGCATTGGTTTTCTTTTCATTTTGCCAAGACCGATGCGAACATGCCATGTTTTGTACAAAAAAAAGTCCAGAGGAGTCACATTACAAGAAGAATCAGATGAAAAATTGACGAGGCTTATTAGAAGACGTGATAATATGTGGACTGGTGACGAAGTTTGAGTCAAAATGCCGCTGAAAACGTGAGAAATATTTAATTTGTATTTGAAATAAACTGCTCATTGGATATCATTGGAACGATGAAAGCTCTATAAACTCTTCACGAACCACCAGCTCACTTCTACTACTACCACCACAAGCGCCACCACAACCACCACCACAACTACAACCACTACCACCACCACAACCACAACCACCCCCACAACTACAACCACCATCACAACCACTACCACAACCACCATCACAACCACTACCACAACCACTATCCCAACCAACACCACCGCCACCACCACCACCACCACCACCACCACCACCACCCCCACCACCACCACCACCACCACCACCACCACCACCAGGACCTTGCACAAGCATCCATGCTTCTTTCTTGTTCCTAGCGATGGTGATGTTGAGACGGTGGTGAAATTGGAAAGGGGAATAACTCTTCAACTTAGCCACTCCGCTGCCTAAATTGAAGCTAGTGTGGTGGTGGTGGTGGTGGTGGTGGTGGTGGTGGTGGTGGTGGTGGTGGTGGTGGTGGTGGTGGTGGTGGTGGTGGTGGTGGTGGTGGTGGTGGTGGTGGTGGTGGTGGTGGTTATGGTAGTGGTGGTGGTGGTGGTGGTGGTGGTGGTGGTAGTGGTGGTGATGGTGATAGTGACGGTGGGGGTGGTGATGGTGGCGGTGGCGGTGGTGGTGGCGGTGGTGGTGGCGGTGGTGGTGGCGGTGGTGGTGGTGGTGGCAGTGGCGGTGGTGGTGGCGGTGGTAGTAGTGATGGTGGTGGCGGTGGTGGTGGTGGTGGATAAAAGACAAGTTGTGAAAAATTTTAGTGATGGATGAGAAGGGAAATAATTTGAAATAATTTTGTGAAGATGAAAATATAATTGAGAAGAAGTTAACAGTGTTTGTGAAGAGGCATTGAGAAGGATAAACGATGGTTGTGAAGATGCATTGAGAAAATACAACAATTTCGTGGTATTGCATGACGTGGTGTTGCATGGCGTGGTGTTGCATGACGTAGTGTTGCATGGTGTGGTGTTACATGACGTGGTGTTGCATGGCGTGGTGTTGCATGACGTGGTGTTGCATGGCGTGGTGTTGCATGACGTGGTGCTGCATGGCGTGGTGTTACATGACGTGGTGTTGCATGGCGTGGTGTTGCATGGTGTGGTGTTACATGACGTGGTGTTGCATGGCGTGGTGTTGCATGACGTGGTGCTGCATGGCGTGGTGTTACATGACGTGGTGTTGCATGGCGTGTTGTTACATGACGTGGTGTTGCATGGCGTGGTGTTGACTTTCAGATACGTGGTGTAGCATGGCGATTTTTTCAGAGATGTCAGATTAATGTTTTTAATGACGCAATCATCAATTCCTCGATTGCCAAGACACGCACCATGAGAGTAATGCTAATGAAAATGTCTCATTTCGGCGTTTTTTTTTTCATTTTTTTTACTACTGTTACCTTTTCAACGTTTATTCCACCACCGCTATCATCACTACTTCCACTGCCATTTTATTTTTTATTTTTTCGTTTTCTATTTTGTTACCTTCTTCATCTTCTTTGTTGTCATTCCCTTTTTTTTTTCTTTCTTTTTTTTCTTTTTTTTTTCTTCTTTTTTTCAATTTTTTTTTCACTTTCTCTCCTTTTTTTATTTGTTTCTTTCTTTTTCTTTTTCCTTTTTCTTTTTCCTTTTTCTTTTTCCTTTTTCTTTTTCCGTTCTTATTTTTTTCTTCTTCTTCTCTCTTTTCCTCCTCCTTTGTTTTCTATTTTATTTTATTTTATCTTCTTTTTTCTCTCCCTCCTCCTCTTCATCCTCTTCCTCATCATCACCAAAGCACACCTGACAAAGACGAAGAAATCTTCCAGAAAGACGATGAAGAAATCGTGTTTCATCGCTCCCATCATCAGCACCACCCCTCGGCTTGAAGATGGTCTCACTAATAACTCAATTTTCATGTTGTCGCTATTGGTTACGGGCATTTCCAATATCATTTGGGATTGCTCCGTGAAATAAGGAATGTGCCGGTTAACTGGAAAAAAAGGTTGCAAAGTGGTTAAACTAATAGCAAACTTTCTCACAAAACTAATTTTATCAAATTGAATTCAATTTTAATAAACTTAAATTTACTTTTATCACACTGGCCCATCCCTGTTGTCTTGTAACCATGACGACACCGACACATACCCTTCTTACATTCAGAACCTTTTAGAAAGCAATCTGCCGAAGTCACACAAACTTCTAAAAGTTTTTCTGTAAAAAAAAAATTTTGTTTTAAAAATATTTATTTTGCTCACATTGGAAAAATTAAAAAAAATATTTGATTAAAAAAAAAATTTCTGACTTTTTTTTCCCGGTAAAAGCTGTTTATTGAAGTATTTTTCGGTGGCTGATGGATTATTAAACTGGTTTTCTGTTGGAAAAATGAAGATTCAAAATGATTTTATGGCAAAAAAAAAAGTATAAAATTGTTTTCTTTGAAGTTTTACAATATCAAAAAACTTAAAAAAACGTACAAATGGACAAAAACTTCCCGCCGACAACATTTAAAACGAAATATACATTAGCAACACAACCAACTATAACCTCAACAACAACAACACAAGCTACACCACCGACTATAACAGCGTCAACAACAACATCAACAACACCAACAACAACATCAACTACACTACCAACAACAACATCAACAACACTACCAACAACACCAACACAACATCAACAACACTACCAACAACAACAGCAACACCAACACAACACCTCCAACTACACCACCACCAGTTTTTCGAGTCGCACGCGTATGTATAAGACCGGTTGTTTTATAAACTTTTTAAAAAATTCTTTGATCTCTTATTTGAACTTTTAAGTTCCAGATATTAGTTTTAGAACACGTAACTTCACAACAGTTCTCGTTCGCTTCGAACTTTTCAAATAGCACCAAATTTTCGGTTGTTTCGGCGTGTGGATGACGTCACATTAGGATAAATTCGTCAACCATCGGCAACTTTTCAATCACAACGTAAGTTTCAACAGAGAACTGAAACACGATGTCGTGTGGTCAGGTAGGCAGACTTAAGTGGCATGGCACGTTGTGAAGAATGATGCCGAATGAGGTTGTAAGAGGATCATAAACAGCGGAGGAAGTAATAAAAAAAAAGGATCACTGGGAAATTGACTTTTTAGATTTTCCAATCCGACGAATGGGAAGCAAGCGAATGATGAAAGGTGTACATTATGATATAGCTTTCAGGGCAAACTTCCATTGAACATGAGATAAAGAAAATAAAAATACAGACCTCTACGGCGTGCTAATGAATGAAATATTTTAAGCCTTCTACAGCGTGTTAATGAGACCCTTTTGGATG